>JAHWFP010183790.1:0-32723 GCA_023313725.1 Lithobius niger | reverse complement strand
GAGACCGAAATTAACACCACTCGGACTATTAGGCCTATCGAAAATTCACAAAATACCGTACTGAGAGTATTTTTGTTTTTGAATTTCAGCGTTACAATTGTGATCGATTGACACTCATGGGTGTTTAATAGGTGATTTACGGTACATGAAATACCTCAAGGTCACCAAGTGCCCCCGTGTCCCCTCCCAGATGCTTACGAACAAATTCTTGTCGATAGAGAAAAAGAAGGAAATTTGGTACCCAAGTCATTCTTAGCAGCACAAATCGAACCAGCCATGAAACCTTCAAGAGACTTGATATGTCAATCAGCTCTGCCTGTAATAGTCCCAAAAACTGTTTCCTAGTTTATTTTTGGGATTTCAGCGTCATAGTGATGGTAGAATATTGAATCTAGTCTGTAGTTTGAAAAATACAAACTACTGCTTGCGCTTGGTACCTAGAAATATCAGCCACATGCTTTGATTACGTGTGGGTATTATCGCGAGAGGTTATTATATAACCACATACGCAGACTAAACGAAAAATGGAGCAGTTTCGGAATAGGATAGATTGAATGCTTCAATATCAATTAGCCCTCACCCACAAAGATCTCTAGACAGACTGTTTTGCCCTTGTTTGGGCTCGTCAGTAGAGAACACTTTGTGGATGAGAGCTAGGCTACGCTTGCTAGGACAAATGACAAGGGCGAAAAAAATATGGTTTCAGAAAGCAAAATAGCAGTATTCTGCTATTTTGCTTGCTGAAACCGTATTCGTTTCGCTCTTGTGATTAAATGCTTCAATTCAAACATCATCAGCATTAACACTTCAGACGAATGCATGCTTACTGGTGTACAATCGAGTTTTTAAGTAACAAGGCATGCTTTGGTCTCTTAAGTCTTTTGACCTTTTACACAAAAGCAACAATATGCTGTTTTAACTTGACACTTAGCTTACTTTACACAAGTCAAGATACTGCTTCTTTTGATGACTGCCACTCCCCGTTTCTCCTGAACATAATTCTACATATCCCAAAACAATGACAAAGGCAGTGTTGTGAATAGCACTTGTGAAATGCATATGAAGCTGGTCCATAGCAGTCTGAAATGCAGAGAACATAATTATTGTTATTACCATTACTAGCTATTTACTTGTTATAAATAACCCGAATTTATAATGTGCACTTATCCATAATGTTTGGTGGGATAGTCACAAGCCACACATTACTTCCAACAATAACCAGCCCAAACAATTTCAGAAGCCCAGTGGAATAGAGTTGCATTTAGTAATGGCTTCAGTTTCGTTTCAGGATTTATCGTAAGGCATACAGCTAATAATTAAGTAAGAGTAAAATGGTTTAGGTAAGTGATTTAAACCAGTGGGTCTCAAAGTGTCGTCCGTGGACCGGTGCCGGTCTACGAACGGCCGGTGTCGGTCCGCGGCGAACAGCTGGAAAAACATGAATTTACGGTAAACGCTCGGATAAACAAAAGCCCACTACTAAAATTTTCATCAAAGTTTCAGCTATTCTTACATTAAGGTGAGCGCCTATCCTTCTAATTTAATCAGTGGATGAAAGTAATGATACTATCACTGTAGGAACAATACCGCTAAAAATTATAATCACTGAAGATGAAAAGTAACATGCTGCAGTAAATGGGTGCAACACTCGCTTCTCGGCCAGCGCTGCTGCCGCACATGTGAGATTATCGCTTGTGAGCTCCAGGCACAGGTATGTCGCTAATTTTGCTTTCGATGGTAGCTAGAGACTTAAAATCTATGAGCGAGTCCAGTGATTAGTAAGCAATCAGGCACGACGTGGTTACATCGAAAAACGAAACTCACGGTGACGAAAACAACCAAAATTTCATTACAGGGTGATTTTAAACAAATAAATTTTAAATATGAAATTACAACAAATTATAAAGCTGAGGCTTATTAACAAGCCATAGTCTTGTCCCCCTGCACATCTGAATGTGCATATGCACGTGTCAACCTGCCTACATGAAATTGGTTTTTCAGCCATGAGTGTCAATAAGACAAAATACAGAAACAAACTGGGTAGTTGGTCTCCACTGCATGTTGCGTTATCCTCAAGCGAACAACGTATTGACAAGCTTTCGCAAAATAAACAGGCTCACTTGTCGGATTAGTTGCACATATTTTTCATCTTGGGATTCAGTTTCACTCTTCATCAGTTTCTTGTATTTGTACTAATTCATGGTAAGAATTCAAATTCAATCTAAATCTCGCCATCCAGTTGCGACACAGTAAAGCAGGCTGCTCACCTGGGGCAATAAAAGCCCTTAATTTTGCCGTTATGTTATTCAATTACATCAACCCAAATAACGCTCAAAGGTTTTACTGCCTCACCTACCCAACGTTGTAAAGTTATACCCGTTTTATGCAATTTAAAATTCACAAAATAGGTATGGTACCAGCTGGTTGGCAATAAAATTGCATTTGATCCTGAATCAATTTCGAGTGGTAAACTACGCCCATTAATGTTACAATCCATTATCCATCTATTTGCGAAAACAGATTCAACTACCGTATTGTTAAAACTTCTAAATCTTCTAAATCCGATTCAGGGCTCTCAACACTGTCACCACTTGAACCGTCAAAATCAGAAAATTGACCTGATTCTTCCAACAAGTGTGTTTTCTTTTTGCCTTCCCGTTGCTTTGTCAGTGCCAATTTTGGCTTAGGTGGCGTGGATGCCGAGTTCTCGTTTCCCGGTATTTTAAAACGGCAAACTCTGCTCAGGTGTCCCTTGAAGCCACAGGACAAGCACACGTGCCTACGATATTTGCAGGCTGCTTTCATCTGACTTTCAAAACCACAGCAAAAACACTTGTTGTTTCTAGTGTCATTTCTAGAAGACTTTTGACATTGACCCACATGGTGAGTGGAAAAGAGCTGAAATTGTCCTACATCATTTTCAGCCAGCTCTTACATTAACACAAAAGCACAAACCAAATCAAATGAAGAGTGTCCAGATCTTTAGCCAAAATTAATTTTAATGTTTGAGAGTCACGCAAACCAGAAATAAAACTATCTCTCAACATTATCTTCAAATTTGTTCCATTAGTTAGAGTATAGTTTAAAGTTAATTTCTTTAACTCCGTTATGTAAGCAGAAATGGATTCTCCAGCATACTGATCTTTATACTGAAATTTTACGCGTTCGTAAATAAAATTTGGTGCTGGGCACCGGTTATCACTCAAAAGTTTATTTATTTCTTCTAAAGTCTTAGTTGATGGTAAAGCTGATGCCCATAAATTATGGAGCAAACTGAAAATTTTCGCGCCTACACTTGTGAGCAATTTCAGGCACATCATAAATGCTAAAAACTTCAGTTCTACTTTCTCAAAATAAGCTTCCCAGGATTCAACTGAGCGGTCAAATTCCTCTATTTTCTTATGTGAAAGTACAGGAGGCATGTTGACGGTGTTTTCACTGATGTCTTCGACGTTTTCATCCGACGTCACTCACGCTAGCATCAACTGTTTCCCAGCAACCTGACGAATTTTCTAAACTTTTAAATGATGTGTCTTCCTGAGAAGGACTTAAAAAACTTAACTCTCTATTGTTTGCACAGAGGGTTGACGAAGTTCTTCACTTCCACTAGGCTTGACACTCATAACCAAGCAAGTTTAATTTTACTAAAGTTTTGACTTTTCATGTTTCAGCTTGCACACTCTTTACAGCTCAACTTTACTTTACAACTTTACACATACCATCTTCCCTACAGCGGCAACGCATGTTAAAAACGGGAAGAGCTAGCTATCCACGTAAACTGTGATTGGCTTAAAAATGTACAGCTACCAGTATGGAGGAGCATAAATGAAACTCTTCCCCCTTAATTTACAACTCATAGGCTTATAAAACACTGCATTTATCACACTTGCACCAGTCTACTAAACAAATCTACACCCAATACCTAATTAGTTGAACAAAATTAAAATTGGTAACCTTCTCTCTGATCTAAGTGATGCCTCTCCTTGCCCACCACTTGTATATATAGGGATACAAGCATGAACTTGTATAGGAGTGTGTGTCAGGCCTACATGACCACTAAGAAGCATCAGGATTGACAGACCCAAACATGCAACACGAGGGCTGATTGGTTGGAGCGCTCAAGAGACCAAAACAATGGCTCCAATGCCCAGAAATGCTTATCCATTACTTTGATTTGATTAAACTACTGACTATAATAAAAGTCATATTCTAAATCCAGGCTAAGAGAGCTACACTTGGATATGTTTAGAATTTGAATTGACTGAATATTAACGGAGATATGACTAGTTAAAATTCGCTAACTGATCTATTGGCCGCCATCTTGGATCGGCCGTTAACAGATGGTTTTCGCTAAGAAATTTCAACTCTGACTAAGGGTCCGTTCACTATTTATAAAGGGGGGTGGGCTGGCAGATTGTCGTCATCAATATAACAAAAATTCATGACCCCTCTTTGGTGTTAGTGAATTCCCCTCCCTTCTTCCCCCCCCACAAAAAAAATTGTATGAAAGTGAGTGTATGAAACGTACTAGGACTACTTTAATACCTTCTGGAATGTGCTGAGCTAAATAAATTTATTACATTAACAGTCTATAACTTTATGTGCCCTTACTCGCTCGCAGTTTTTTTCATGACCTCATCCCCCTCCTGATAATACCTTCAAAAAAAATTTGTAGCTCCTCCCTCCCTCTTCATATAAAAATTTTCATCACCCCCATCATTTTCACCAGCCCACCCGTGTTCATAAATATTGAGCAGTCCCTAAATGGTTCTCAATGATGGTTCCACCGATTTACACATGCAACCCACCAAAAGAAAGCTTGAAACATTAGCAAGTCTCGTAGCAAATAAAAAAAATTACAAAGCAACACCTTTGGTTGCAAATTTTTGCAAATCCATTTTGGAGTACAGCAAATGGAGACAAGCTCCGGTATTTTTCTTGCAAAGCTATGCAGTAATAATAAGACTCGTAATGAAATATTTATTTCATACAACAAAAACTACCATCGTGGAGACCACAAATTGGTCGGATACAACATTCAACATTTTTGGAAGACTGGGATCCCGGCAAAATTAGTCGCAACAGACATTTAATAAAACGGAATTAAATCTCATGTTACTTAAAACAGGAACTGTGCAGTTCCAAGGAAAAATTAATAAACGTATTTATTTTGAACGGGTGTTTTAAACAGCAGCAACTCTTGCCAACATTGACTGAGAGAAATGGGTTTCGGCTGCATCAAACTTTGCGTTGAAATCAACTGCATTTGCTTTTCTAACCTTACACACAGTGAAGCCTAAATCACTTGGTTCAAAATTAATAGTGTTAATAGTGGAAGAGATATCATCACCGATATTACAAATGCTTGTCGCTGCCGGCTGACATCGTCAGCGTTCGCAAGAAAAATGTACAGGCATTCAAGTGACGGATCCGATCGCATCTGCTCCGAACTCAAATCAATGGACGATTTAGCTAATTTACCGGGATCAATAAAAAGAGGATTCCTTTGATTCAACAGAAGCAGACCAACTACATTGCTCGCGTTTCTGATCGGTTTTTCTCTGGTAAGAATTTTAGCAATCATATCGGAGTTTGAAGGGAGCAATATCACACTTAACTACAATAAAGTTACAAGGTCTGCATTTTCAGCATGCAGGATGCAGCAAATCTTTGGTTTGAAAACGTGTGAATTTTGGAAAGTCAGCTGAGGCTATAACATCACTAATTTTCTCGAAATTCATGTTGATAAAGTCGGAGAATGTTCAAAATTGAAATAAATACTCAGGGGCATAACAGGTGCGATAAGAACACCACCATGTCCAATGCGATTACAGATGATGTAATGGCAGCCTGCTGGCGTTAATGCAGAAATACAGAGCCGCGCTACGAGCTAGATAGTACTGGATTATTCGACAAATAATTAAATTATTTGGTTTGGCCAATGAAATGCATAAAATAAAGCGATTTTACTTATTATTACTGAGTACTTTGCAGATAGTAAGAAAAATATCTTACCTGTGTTTTTCCTAATAGCATGTAGGCTGTTTGTAATTTTTCATAATGTGTCGTACTGAAGTTGTTGCACACTTTTGATAATGCTACATCTAGGTGCTCTTCTATCATTTCTAATGTATCTTGAAGCTTGGATGTTAATTCACTAAACGGGGAAAAAAAAATAGCACAATGTACAATACTGGACAATGAAATTTAGACAGAAAAATGGTGGCTTCTCTGCTACACTCCTTTATGGATTACTTTCTTCAGGTCGCGAGTGGGTGCGCAACTGCGATTGTTTTAAGATATTGGTTTCAGAAATGACGAATATGCATACTTGAAGGTACAGTTTGGGTGAATGATAAACTGTTCCGAAGAATAATTGCGACAACAAGTCAGTTTTAGCGGTTAAGACACTTTTGGACGACGAGTTCACTTCTCGCACGCGGGTTGAGACCTTCTAAGTGTGCAATGGCTTGCAGACTGCTTTAATAATTTAGTCTGTATAGGGTAACGCTTGGTGCAGTTTAAAATATTGGCGTAATGCACCTTAAGTCCTCAAAATTACAGACTTTGCACCATGCAGTTTAAAACTGAAAGATTAAAGCGAAAACCAAGACCATTTCATTTGCTTCTCGACAACGATTGAATATATTTAACGGAGCCGCAGCCCGAAGCTACCACGACAATGTTACTTTCCCCGTGCCCGAGCATCGTTGCATCTTGTTTGAGTAAGCTACAATCCGATCTTGTGCACCTTGCCTATTGTTGAACACTGTTACATGTTGCAGCATTGCATTCTGGGCCTCCGCCGCAGCCGCCACCGCCTGTCCAATTTTCTGAAATTCTCGTGAGCAAACCAACTCTAATATACACAGCCTGGCGGCCATGTAAATGTACAAAAATGGCGCCAATTTTGGATTTCTTTGATGCTACAACAAGCCTTGTTTATATTTGCATTTCTACTTGGATAGAAATAAACTACAAATTTCAGAATTTCTTTTTTATCAAACATGTCGAAACATGCATTAAGCTTAAATCAGGGAGGAAAATCAATAAATTTTGCCCATTAAACTATAGCCGATCAACAAACACATTTTTCAATAAAATTTGTTGCGATTTAAAAATCGGGTGTTGGCATCACAGCACTATGACACCAGATACTTCCTCATTTATAAGTACCGGAGAAACCAGAGTACCAGGGTACAACGCATGGTACCGGCACCATCTGAGAAATTTCTGGTACTGCCCAACACTAAACTCAACCTTTAAATGCTTTAATAAATCAAACGTATGTTTAATTTTAATTCTGGGCAATTAAAAGAGCAAATCGAATCGATTTAGCACATAATAAAGGTTAGTATTTTGTAGATAGTAAGAAACTAAATTTGTGAATAAATGAGAGTAAAGGCATTGTATTTTTGCTAGACTGAATCCAGATCACGCACGTCAACGATCGATCACTAGGCCTAATACTGCCGAATTTTCCGTGATTACAAACGCTCTTGTGAATTTTGTTGGATTAAAAGTTGATTTTGTTAAATATGTAAAGCTTTAGTTAATTTTGCCACAGAAAAAATGAAGATTCTCCCAGAGAACTTGTTCTTGTCAGGAGAATCTACAATAAGTTCGCTAAGAAGAATCCGACGAAACTGTGTTACAAGATTGGGATCCTTCCCTTTGCCTAAGGCATGTTTTTATTACCCCACCAGCTCATTAACGCAGTCATATATGCAAAATATTGCGTCACTTCCGCCTCTATCCCACTTCCCTCTTCCCTGCTCGCGTCCACTCACTCTTTTCTCGCTGTGAATGCTTGATTCCGTGCAGGGAAGCGGGCAGGCCCTTGTTTGTAACACAGTTTCGTCGGATTCTTCTCAGAGAACTTAGATTATCCTGACGAGAACAAGTTATCTGGGAGAATTTTCATTTCACTTTCGTAGAATCCTAATCACTGTCTTACAAGATTGGGATAGATTAGGAAGCAGTGCACTTGCTCGCGTTAATCATCCTGTAGCTACACCCCAGACCACTCATCCGCCACCTCTGCGTCCATATACGGGTCCCAGAGGAGGGCCCCCGCACTCCTCAAGGCATACGGTCCTTTTTTGGCCCAGGCCAATAGTCGGACGAACCAGGCTGCATACTGCCAGTCCAGAGTCACCAGTACTACCCACTTCACTCGATCCACGATGAGCTTGTCCATGCAACGTCCTATTAAAGGACATGGGGGGAAAAAGGTACGGGAAGAACAGGCCCCAGTTTACACTGAACGGATCCACAAACTCTCCCCTTAAGCATCGTCCCCACGACTCAAATAGCTGCAATTGGGCCATCGCCTCTGATGCAAACAAATCCACGTCTGGCACCCCAAACCACCTACAAATCTTCTGTAACGCCGCAGTACACAAACAGAGGTCAAATCTGTCCCAGAAATTTTGAAACAGACCATCAGCTGTCACATTCAACTTCCTCGGTAGTCGGTACAAATGCCGCCTGTACCACACAACCCAGCTGACTTCTACGCTGCTCTAGGCTACGGACCATGGCATTTAGCGTCTGGGATTTCATCCCCCTTGATGATTCACGTACAACACGGCCACCACATCATCCAAAAGATTCGTACGACCCATCCCCTGAACAGGTCTCCAAATACGTCAAGCGATTTTAGCATAGCCAATAATTCTCTTGCATTTATATGCAATAAATAGACATAAATCGCTGGAAATAATATTAAGGAAAATTGGAAATTAGCCAATAGCGAAAATCATACACTAGAATCATACACTCTCCAGGCTGCCACTTTCTTGCACTTGCGAAACCCCTGTGGCCGCTCCCCAGCCCATGCCCGAAGCGTCCGTTGTCACCACTACTGCGGCCTCCACCGAGACCCAGGATTTTGCTGCCACCGGGTGACTAAAGAGTCTTCGCCCATCAGTTCAAATTCTCGCAAGATCATTGCTAAAGTTTTTCTCCGTGCACCCCCGCACAATACCAGGTCACCAGGTCGTGTTGCCACCAACAATGTGTGCAACTTGCCGTTCTCCACGGCACACAACAAACTTTCCGCCAGGCCCAACAACGTTTGAAGCTCCTTAACAACAGTGCCCGGGTTTCGTTGCAGCCCTGCAACCAATCGTAACACACGAGCTTGTTTCTCAGGTGGTAGCACAAAACGGGCTGATTTTAGATCCAATGTCATACCCAAAAACTGCAAAGCCTGCGACGGTACCAGAACACACTTTACGTAATTTACGAAAAGAACTTCCGTAAGGTTTCCAACGCCCTCCGCACATCACGACGCATACTGGCTGCGGATGGACCTATCACCACAAAATCAACCAGGTAAATGAAAATCAACACACTGGCCCGGCGCAAGAAGCGCCTACCACTGACGTAAGTTTCATAAAATTACCCTGGGCCGGAACCAAACCAAATGGCAGCACACAAAAGCGGTACAGACAACCCTGTCAGGAAAACATCAACAACTGTCGTGCAACGTCCTTTATTGCCACTGCATAATATGGTTGAGACAGATCGATGGTAGCCATCCACCACCCTGGCTGTAAATGCTCCACTACCCTCGGTAGTGTATCTAAGTAGCACTTTCTTGCCACTACAAACCCATTCAAGCCATTCAGGTTCCAAATTATCCTGATCGATCCGTCTGGCTTTGCCACTGAAAAAATTGGGGAGACAAATCCCACGCTTCCGTTTTTCACCCTCTCAATTACTCCTTGAGCTAACATCTCGCTCAATTTTGGGGCAATCTCTTTCGCATCGTCTAGTAATGGCGGTCTCGCCGAAACCGCCTCAGTGATGGCGTATTTCCCAACTCAAGACTAGCTCCACCTACAATATTTAACACCGCCGGCAACGCCCCAATGGCCGCCCAGTCTGCGAGATGGCCCTACAAACTCCCAGCACGCCACGTGCTCATTATTTTAAGCTCTGTCCCATCTTTTGTTCTCAAACAATCCAACTGCACACATAACGTTTTCTACTCACGCTCGGTAGAGCCGATGCCTCTGCATGCCCCAGCGTTCCGCATCGCCCAAAAAAAAAAAAAAATTTTAAAACCGAGCCATTCTTATTTTTTATCACCACCAACAACGACTTTTTCCACAGTCCGCCACTCGCGGTTCCTTTCGGTTCGGTCAGTTACCGACTCCGACTATGGGTTTCACATATGAACACCCAACCGCACGTCTCTTTCACTATCTCCTCATTACTCTCCAAATTCGGCTAAGTAAACCAAAAATAAACACTACTAACCTGATAATTCGTACTAAACCACTGCCGAAACATTCTCAAGAAGCAATTATATCCACGTGCGGACGTAATTGGCCAGCTTAACAGGCCGCCATGTTTTTCATTCCCTCAAAATTTGACGTCACCATGCCGGCCGCCATTTTAATACTCTTTAACCAGTCTCGATAGAAATACTCACCACAAACCGCGTAGCGTCGTAGCCACGCTGCTTGCTTGGAAAGATTGCGCACTTCAGTTCAACTGTGAAAACGATCGTTCGAAACGAAGTTCTCTTAGTAATTCAACAATCTTAGCTCAAGATTTTCTGACTGCACGTGCCAGCGGCAAGAAAAAGTGAGTGGATGCGAGCAGGGGAGAGGGAAGTGGGATAGAGGCGGAAGTGACGCAATATTTTGTATAAATGACTGCGCTAATGAGCTGGTGGGGTAGTAAAAACGCCCCGTAGGCAAAGAGAATGATCCCAATCTTGTAACACAGAGAGGATTCTGCAAAAGAGAACCAAGATTTACGGGTATGAAACGTTGATTTCATTAAAGTGTATGAAGCTTTTAGTTAATTTTGCCAGAGAAAATCGATGAGTTTTAAGGGGTTGACGTCAACATATTAGGGGGCTGGACATTAGCATTAACTGGGCGTTTAATACCCGATTTACGATACTTCATTCTGTTTTCAACAAATTTCATTTTCTCAGTTGCAATAGCAGATGTACTATTGTATTTATTTTACGGTTATTATTATTTGTTTACAGAATTTAACTACTTCGTAATATTTAAGGATTTCCCATAGCCAGACATAATTAATCAATGTAGACTTGTAATTGCCCCTTCTGAACTGTCTAAATTCCATTGTCATTACATTCATGAAATCTGTTTTTCAATATTTAATTACCTAGTAGCTTAAATGCTAGCAAAGAAATTACCTTATACATTTATAATGGCGGAATGTGCTGGCAGCTTTTTGGCACTCTAAGCAAAGTTGTATGGCACCAGGAAAATCTTCTTCCTACCAAGAAACATTAAATTACGGACACAACAAAAATAATAATTTCCTTCTCTCCAGCCTGAAGTGGAACATTTATTTTATTTATTTGTTTGTTTTATTAATATTGGCTTCACAGGTTTTAATAAACCCAATAACTAAGCCAAGGAAAATACACCGCAGGTCAACTAAACTTGCAGATCAAAATTTGTTACACAACAACAATGTAACTTTCTGTACGATGCAAAAAAATAATTATGTAGCAGACTAAATAGCAAACAAGTAATAGGCCTGACTAAATAAATAGCATTGAATTTACCATTACAACTGTACAGTAGTGAAAAAAAAATGCTAAAACAAACAAAACTAACACGCTGGGCTGCGTTAACAGACAGGCACACAAAAACCGACAACAAAGCGTTATTTACAACAGTTCAATTAGTGAGACCAAGTAGCAAAAGTAGTAAAAGGTTTTAATCTCGTATTATGGCATAAATTTGACAAAGCGTAATGCCAGAGACATCTTTTACAGTCACTATGAATTTTAGGTAATCCAAAAATTGTCTTTCTCAGTATTGTGACAGGTGGCACAAAGATCTATTTGGAAGTACAAGTTCATGGTGGATGAACCATTTTTGATGTACTGCTGTGAGTTCGCCTGTTGTTTATCGACAAGTGCGACGGTAAGCAAGCCCTTAAAAAAAATTACGTACGGTTTTGCCAAGGGAACAAATCCAACTAAAAAAAAGTTTAAGACTATAAATTTTCCCATTGTTTAAATTACGAAAAAGTTCCACCATCTACAACTTCTTCACGCAACTACAAGAACAGCACACAGGTGCACTGGCTATTTACATTATGTACAACCGACAAGTGCGACGGTAAGCAAGCCCTTAAAAAAAATTACGTACGGTTTTGCCAAGGGAACAAATCCAGCTAAAAGAAAGTTTAAGACTATAAATTTTCCCATTGTTTAAATTACGAAAAAGTTCCACCGTCTACAACTTCTTCACGCAACTACAAGAACAGCACACAGGTGCACTGGCTATTTACATTATGTACAACCGCTTTTTAAAGCTTGCGTGAGTGACATTGTCTCATTGGAGGTTAACGGTGATTGTGCCACCATCTGTTTGCTGGATTGATGGTTGCTTCAGCAATGCTTTCCAATTAGCGTTTAGTTGTTTTGTGAGTCTTGGAGCGACTAACCTTACAATGTCTTGTGAAGCAGGTACCTGCACGGATAGTCATCCCACGTCTCACAAAACAACTAAACAGTCATTGGAAAGTATTGCTGAAGCCACCACCAATCCAGCAAACCATTGCCGTTGACCTCCAATGAGACGACGTTACTGGTGTGAGGTTTAAAAAACTTGTACAACATAATGTAATGTATAGCCAGCTTACCTGTGTGCTGTTCTGGCAGTTGTTGGAAGAAGGCTGCAGAATGGAACTTGTTCATAATCTAAACAATCGAAAATTCCCAGTCTTCAACATTTAGTTGGCCTTTTTTCCTGGCTAAAGTGTAGCTAAGTTTGTTTTCTTTAATTCGAACTGAGACAAGAAAAAATGAGCCCGTCAGCGTTCAGCAAGCCCTTGTTTGATTGCTACGCTGCATGTCATGAATTTTTCTTTCCCACTCACTTATTAATGGGTGGGACCTGGACTGAAACTTACCACAGTTGGCGCAGAGCAACACGGAAATGCCATGGGCACCTGGCTGAATTTCTGTTTTGAGACCTACACGAAAATATAAATTACCTGTAATTTTATTGCATTCTTTCCCTAGAGAAGAAGTTATAGGCTATGCCTGCCAGCTCGGTAACCTTACTGTGCATGAGCCACGCACTCCTTCTATAAAAGCGGCGGGACAGGACCGTGCTTCATCTTTCGGAACCTCTCAATCGTTAAGGTGGTAACTCGAGAGGGGAGGTAGGGTGGGTGCAGGTAATGTACATTTTCATGTAGGCACTAGAAACAGAAATTAGCTAAGCGTCCCTGGCATTTCAGTATTTATAGATGCCGACGAAAATATTAATTACCTGTAATTTTATAGCATTGTAGTAGATCTCATCAAGGAAGGCCGTGGGATCACCTAACGAGCACCGTAGAGCTACGAGCTGACACCCCCAGAGTCAACAGACTCCAAGAACCTGAAGTGAAGGAGCAGCGAGAGGCAGTTCCCAAATCCAGGACAACTGTGATGGAACAGGCGTGGTGTAGGTTTGAACGGCGTGGTAACAGGTTCATCGCCTGTTTCCATTGATGAGGAGGCATCAGCAGGATCGACTCATGGAAGGAATGGTTGGCATCGGCCAAAGGAACAGGAACGAATGACAGTGTTGATTGCCATCAGAAGGAGAAGGCGACATTTCCCACAGGTTGATAGTTAGGAACAAAGGATGGAATGAGGCTTCTGGAACGTCCGTAAGTATATGTAGTAAAGGATAAAGGCCACACAAGGTAAAGGATTTTTCCTAAGTAACGGCGAAAGTGGAACTGAAGGGACTTCGTGAACGGTAGGCTGAAGATGGTAGAGGTCAAAAAGTGGGGAGAAAAAACCTGCAGTGATGGCTGTGACAGATGACTGAGTCAATAACCACAGACTGCAACTAATGACACTGTCGTGTGTAATGGAAGGTTGTCTTATCCTCTTCTTTCGGAGTTGGCTGAGGTTTGCATTGTAGCTGTTTTTTTTTTTTTTGGACGTATATACGCCATATATACAGGAAAGCGCACAAAGGGCAAATTCCTAGGAACAACGGCGTAATGCCTGTAAGAAAGTGGAAACACAACAAGGAGTTCCACGAAGCCTTAGAAGTGCAGGAGGAACAGAGGCCGACGAAGCGAAAGAGTGTAACTCCGTTAGTCATAGCAGCCCCGAAAGCTGTATGTAGAGTGGATGAATGAAGAGGAGGGCAAGATACAGCGGTATAAGGTGAACGAACAATTCCAAAGGTGAAAGCTGCAGCATCATCGCTTTTATTTTTATTTTTTTGAAGAAAGGAGCAGACGAAGCCATCTGGCTGTCGCCGAGTTGTAGTAGGAACGAAAGTAAAGATGGTAGCGAAGGTTCCTCAGTGTTATCTTACAATCTTACACATGTTGGATAGCGTCCTAAAGGTGACACTTGGGAGGAAAACGAGGAATGGCTGGACATGGAATCCCAGGGTCTACGTGCGATAATGCGATAATGGGTTGGTCTCTCCTGACTTGACCCGAGCATTGGATAATGCCTGGGGAGGCAGAGATAAAATCCTTGGCAGCGTCATATTGTCACACTGTCAATGCTGAAGCACAGCTGGAGATGATGATGTCAAGCAGGGAAAGAGTAACCTTAACCGTAGCAGACAAAGGTCCTGACGAAGAAAAGGCTGCTGTCGTAGATTCGAATGGAAAAAGGTAGATGACACAGCATGGCTGTCGGATGCGGGATACGCAGTAGTTAACGAAACAGTGTTGCTCTCTGGACCGGGAGTAGTGACAAACGAAAGGCGTGGAGATAAATCGGCTGGTACTGAACAAAGACAGGTCGGGGTCAGTCCTGAAGACGGAGATGATCGTCTGACGACAGGGGTAGCAGACGAATGGTCAACCAAAAAGGTGACCTGTCACGAAGAATCAAACGGCGAACACATGGTCCAGGAGTGACGCTATCGGTCGACGGAGGTGACAGGCCACAGTAGGCTAGCTGCAATGCAAAGGCCGCGAGCCGAAGATAACACCACAAGCCGGAACATCATGCGAAAGGGCAGCTGTAGAAGGGAAAAAGTTAAAAACGGCCGGCCATCATGAATGCTAGAGAAGAAAATAAGCACGGTCGTGCCAAGGTGCTTATACAGGAGGGTGCACTGACGCATGCACATTGGGTTACCAAGCTGGCAGGCAGTATGCGTACAAATTTCACGTCTTCTAGGGAGAGAGCATTCGAGAACAAAAATGCTACAATTACAGGTAATTTAGGTTTTCTGCAGCAACTAGAAATTGTACTGTGCGCTGGATGAAATTTCCGCAAGTATCGATCTCTTTTGCATCGTTTGTGCGATTGGTTAGCTCCCACAATCCCGCAGTAGCTTTCAAGGTACCGTCACTTCCGCTGAACAGGTACATTTGAAACAAAGAATGATAGTTTACGAATCTGAACTACTGCTACCTAATAAATGTGTACAAGAAAGGAGTAACGTAGTTCGCTGGACAGTTACAGCTCTATGGAGTGTTGCTGTGTTTTAGCAGTGTGAAACTGTTCCCAGTAGTGGGTGTCTAGTTTGTAAATGTCTAGTGGCTTTGAAAGCACCCGAATGTCAACCGGGCCCAAACACTTCAAAATTAGGGCAAACATGGATATGCACACTGTTTGCACTATCACTAGCATGCTGAATTAATTTTTAACTGACACTTACCTCTAACAGTTCTCTTAACCGTACATCTGTTTGTTGCTGAAAAGTATAATTTCAAAGAGAAATTATAAAAACCTATTATAAAACAATCAGGGTTCACACACAACAGACGAAACCATTGTCAAAGCATTTGCCAGGCTTTTTGAGGCCAACTTAAAAGTCCATTTCAACACTCTTCGCACATTAAAATATCAAAATTTTCCAATGATTTTTCATTCTTAGACAATCTATGCAATTTAAAATAAGTATAAACATGGTTTTTGTTTATTTCTAACACTTACTGCTAATTTTGAATTTTTATTTATTTTACAATCACATAGCCTAATTGCAAGTTTGGAGCTACTTTGTGGTAATAGTACTCCTTTTTTCCCAGCTACGGGCAAAGATTACAGCACGTACCAACCAGTGGAACATCTTTTCCTCAGCTGCCTCTTTCGGGACGAATTGCCTGTACTGTAAGGCACGTCTCTCTTTCAGTATCCAGTAGAAATGCACTTGGACTGACAAGCTACTTTTATTAATTCAGGTATTTTTAGGTTATTTCTAGGAATTTTTGGTATTTTTTGGACATGATTTCAAGTGATCAACTGCCATTTTTTTTTCAAATAATCTTAAGTATTCCATATGTAAAAATTGAATGTAGTGCAGTGTAGTGTATTTATTCGTAAAAATGCTTACTACGTTTGTTTATTCCCGACTTTCACAACAAAGACCACGACAAAGTCTTTCAAAGGCTTGTATTATA
This sequence comes from Lithobius niger, assembly GCA_023313725.1. Taxonomy (NCBI): domain Eukaryota; kingdom Metazoa; phylum Arthropoda; class Chilopoda; order Lithobiomorpha; family Lithobiidae; genus Lithobius; species Lithobius niger. The sequence goes on along the minus strand of JAHWFP010183790.1, from coordinate 16,337 downwards.
TATTAATTTGGACGTAAAGCACAGAAACCACGTCCTTACTGGTGTACCCGAAAACGAAGTGTGGAATGGGGGCTGGAGCAGGATTGTTGGCAGCAGCGATCGTTGCACTCCAAGTGGCAGAATGGATAACCTCATTGCATTGCTAGAGTTGCAAAGGTTTTAAACTTTTAGGGGTTTAAAAAATTCGGGTAGAAAAGCAAATCGAAAACGATTTTAGCACATACTAGAGGTTAGTATTTTACAGATAGTAAGAATCGTTTACTGCGCAATTGTCAATTACTTTATGTTTGAAGTCTTAGTCAGTGGGATTAGTTTGGCGAAAGAGCATGGCATTTGATATCGCATACAACAAATGCTATTTTTTTTCCATAGTGTAATGTAGTTGACAAAAGTTTGAGTTGTGTAGGTTAGGCCTGATGATGTCTGATGATGTCTGAAAATTCGCAAGAATACTGGTACAGTATTTTGGTTCAGAAAATGTGCGTAATTTCCGTTTTTAACAGTGTTATCGTTAAGCGTTAATTTTCCTCTCGCGATATAGTAATTAACCACATTTCACTAATCATAGTACAGCGATTAAAATTCAAAGCCATTTCAAGGCTTTTCCTTGTCGCATTTTCAAGGTTTTTCCAGCTTTGAATCCTGGTTTTGCAAATTTACGGCTTTCAAACAATTCAATGCTGTGTTTGAACTCTGACCAATAGCATCAAGTTGTGATCAATGCAACACAAAACAATTGTAAAAAATAAAAATAATATAGTAAAGTAGGCTAAATGACAACAACATCACCAAAAAGAAATTTTATAAATGTCACATGATCCAATTCTTTTAGCAATGCTGTAGCCCAGTACAAAAATTTAGGCTTAAGGCCACGCAAAATAAGAAAAAAACTGTTTCTTAGGCAAATAATTTCCGAAAGACGATGAGGCATGCAGATTTTTTTGGAGCGGAGCTCTGCTATGGGATCTTAGACTGCGCATCACGCGTAAACCACAAGGACTATCCAAACCAAACTTTGCATGCAGTAGCAAGGGTGTCTGGACAAGGTTTATCAAAAACAAAAATCCGGAAACGGACATGGGGTTGAGGAACAAAATGGGCCAATAAAGGGCCAACAAACACGAGTCATAGTTGGTTTATGATGTCGTAGTTTGTTCATGCAAAGTTTATTTTAGGTCATCAAACACGATTGTTGATGATAAAGAGACGGTATGTGGCACTAGCAGACATGTTTCAGGTGTGAGCAACAAAAATCATATTTTATAAGACTGAGCCGATACCAATTACCCGTTCGACCTTCACCGATATTTACCGATCTTTATAGATTCCAATCTTTACCTATTTTTACTGAAATCGGGATTGCTAGATAAAACCCAGATAGATCGACAATAAACCAAATTAATGATATTTTCACTTCTCGTCGACCGGTTCTGACGTTTGAATACACCATTTTGAATGTTTTTTTTTCACTAGCTTTCCAATGGTTCACACCTCAAGGAGCTCTCTCTTATTGGTTAGAAAAAAAAACAGCCAAACAGTAAATACAGTGGAGCCCGTTCCATTATGTCAACAGTGGAAGTGACGACGGCCCTAGTATTTATTAATGCATTACTGGTGATGCAGGATGAGGGTACCTTTTTCTTTTAGCACAAAAAGCGTTTAGGTCATGATCTCCTAAAAAAGACTTCTTCCAGTTGTATAAATCTTAACATCATTATAGCAATTTTAGAATGTAGGTTATGCATCTTTACACTTGTTCAATTCTACAATGGTAAATGGGAATTTGTGACTCCAGCCCTAGCCCAAAATAAACACGATTTTTTTTCCGAAAATTGAAAAAAAAAAGCTAAAATGTAGGGTAGTTTCCAGGATGCGGTGGTGCTTGAAAAGAGTTTTATATATTTGGGTGGCCTAAATCACGCAAGCAGTATCAATACTAACTTTTTTTTTCTGCCAATATACCAACCATTTTAATCTGCTTTATCTACGGTGAAACATCCTTATAATGATTGTGGAGGTTATACCAAGATTATTCATAAACAATTACTTTTACATGCATTGTCACTTGGAAAACCTAAAAAATAACATTGTTCTAACAGGTTTATTGTAACTAGTTTGTTGTAAGAGGTACCATTATGATGGTGTCTAACTGTGCCTACCCAATAGTCGATTAAATATTAACCCTAGTACAAAATTAAAGACGGCTTACTAGTGTTTTAATTGTCCTTAACGATCTAAGAAGGCCAAGGAGTTGTTGTCTCTTTCTGTAGTTGGCTAGAATGCTTAAACTGGCAACTGTACACTGCTTCTTAGCTTCACCAAGATACCTGAAACAGCAAGCAAATATAGTTACGATAAAGAGCGCAGACAAATAAAAGATACCGAAAAGTTTGTTCATTTAATCCTTTGTGAACAAAAAATTGACTGTAGCTTTTATTTTTGTAACTTTCTTTATTACAGTCATTATCTACATCATTCAAAACTAAGACTGTACCGATACCGAGCTGCCGAGCCGATTCTCGGCGAGCAGAGCATGATCGGCAATGCTTGGTACACCAACCAATGACGTCCATTTAACCGAGCCGACTAGCGCATCTCACGTCTAGTCTTGGCATGCGATCCTGGGGCCAATGGACCTTGAACGCAAGCTTCTGTTTGTTGGATTCCAGTTCGATGATTATGGTCTATGCATGGTTCCTGCTGCAGGAAGGTTGAACGATTACCACAGAATTCAATACAGGAACTAAATTTGCAGGTAATTCGTGCAGATTAACTATTTTCTACAAAAGAAATTGTTTTGAAGAATTGTGAAAATGGTGTGATATATGAAAACGAAGAAATAGTGATACAAAACTGAAAAGTAGGCATGCGAAAAAAATGAAAGGCAGATATGTAAAAAATGTGAAAAAATTAAAAAGTTGGAATGTGAGACAATGTAAAAAAAGCTGGTACTTCCGGGACCACCCCTGGGATTACTAAAGCTGCTCGGTTCTGCTCGGCAGCACTGATCGGCTCGGTTATGCTCGGTGTACCAGGCATTTTTTAAGCACTCGGCTCGGGATCGGTTCGGCAGGAAAAAATGCGCTCGGTACAGTCTTATTAAAAACCTATGATGTGCGTGCGTGTTTGTACCTCTACTTCTCTTGAACCAAAGCACCAACAAAGATGGGAGTAGGACTCAATGAAAGATAATTAAATTTTGCTTCGGATAGGCCTATTTTCATCGCTTTAACTTGATATTATGACCCTCACACAAACGAAAAACCCCAAAAATAACGTCAAAGTTTTTTTTAACCCTCATGGTGTTCATTCACGACGTCATAGTCTGTTCACGCAAACCTCCTCGAGCGAAACGAAATGATCTGGAGAGGGATGCACGCAAAAAAAAAACCTAAAAGGACGTCATATTTTGCAACATACCACAAATACATCTTAAAATTGGTTGTGTATAAACTGACTTAATGCATGGAAAAAACAGACCCATAGATCTGGTTTTAAAAAGGTGTCAAACATTCGTATTCCCGAAGCACGGAGATGCGTGGATTGAGCGAGCAAAGTGAGCGATTTCCACGTAAACTAAACCTTTTCAATGTGTGTTTCGCTAAGCTCTCTCAATCTTTCATCTCTCACCTCAGTAGGGGATTACTTCTGGAGGAAAAGACGTACAAACGTACAATGATTGTTGACCAAGTTTTTTTCGTGGAAGCCTTGAACTTTTCGGGAACGTCCATCAACAATGGTTAGACGGCAACAGACTAACAAGGAACAAGTCAGTTATCTCTTCCATAATATATGCATCAAATCGACCAAGCCGCACGGCCAACGAGAATGATTACGGTATACGTAACACCACGCACTTAGCTGCCACCATGCCGCAACCCTTTGAGTACAGAAACCCGTACACGATCAAGAGACAATCTAGGTGAGATCGACCATGCAAAACATTTTGGAGGGGCCCAAAAACTTTGATCAAAAGCAGCAGATCGATACAAAACCTTCATAAGTGTGATTTAATATGCTACGAACTGCTTTAACCGCATAAACATCAGCATTGTCGGTATCAAATTCCAACATGGCCGTATCCGCCAAAATAGTCCCAGGGATTCCCCAATGTTTCTAAAGGATCAAACGAGCATCCAAGCTCAATCTCAAGCATTTTCACCTCGCAAAACGTCAAAAGCAAAATCCCAAGTGTCAAATGCATGAATTTCAATTTAGTGGCAAAAGTTCAGCAGATACAAACAAATGTCCGACAGCCAATTCACGCAACTAATTGAATGGCGCATGAATTTTATGAGCGGAATTCCGGCAAAGCGACAGCACACAGAATTCCATAACGTCACATTCCGTGTCTTAAATTGTGTAAATCACAGACGCAAAATTGAAGAAAACGACGCCATCTTGGTTGTTTCGCAAATCTGATTCAAAATTCGAGAGTTTCACAGCAATGAATTCGGAAGTAAAAACTTTCGAAGGCAATAAGTCAATAGCTTACGACCAAAGCTTAGATGGGGAACTAACAGAAAATCTAAAAGATAAAACGCCCATGTCTCTAGAATGTAAGAATCAGCTCTTAGCAGCATCGAGTCTAATAACCATGTCACGACCAGTGGCAGCAGGTCATGCACACAAAGCGCCGCTGCAGTTCCAAACGCTGCCGCTACATGGCAGCGCCGGTCGGAAAAATGCTTACGCATCAATGCCACACGAAAATGACCCATCGGGAAAAAATGAGAATTCTCACACAATAATTCAAGAAATGTATCAAGAAATGTAAAGCATGAAACAAAACATGCAAACGAAAAACGACCAAATAAAAGAGTTGAGTGATTTATTAAAACAATCACATATCAAAAATACAAAAATGCCACACCACGCAACCGATATTAACGATCGGTTAGCAAATTGCAAGTCCAGCAAAGTAACTTCTCCGACAGGAACAAAGTCCAGAAAAGTCAACAAGACAGAGCCAGACAGGACAAACTAATGGAAAAACGCCAACGAGAATTAAACAAATATTTTGAGCAATAGTACAGCAAAGTTTGCCAAAAATGAAGGCAAACGATGAGCAACACCCTGCCAAGAACCATAAGATCAACAAACGCACGGCATTCATCCAGCAAGAAAGGGAAAAATTCAAAAAAGTGTGGGGAGGAATAAAAACGAAAGACCACAACGGCTTACCCCCACAAGCAACAAAACCAAATCAGAGAAACCAAAACTCCAGTGAAAGACATCTCTGTCGTAAAAAGAGACGCCAAAACTGGCCATTCAGTGTCGAGCAAAGCCAAACTCCATCAATCTGAAGACCAGCCCAATAACCCTACAGAAGGAGAGGGACGCAGAGCAAGGGAAACCAAGCAATGAGTTTTTGACAAGCACACAAGTAGTCTCATCACCAAGAAAAGTCAAGAACTTCCAGAAAACCTGGGGAAAATGGAAGGAGAAAATCGAGAAAGAAATCTCGGCCCACACCGAGAAATTGAAGGTAAAGGTCAAAACAAACAGCAGGCACCGAAAATCACCTTGGGTCCAAAATAGCCTTAACAAGTGGGCCATGGAGAGAGAACTTCAAACAGGAAAAAAAGACGCACACTCGGGACATAATGGACAACATGACACCCCACAAAAATTCAAAGTTATGATACTACAGGAAAACAAGACACCGGAACATTCCCAAAATGACAGCCAGAAAAGCAAACTTTGGCCCACGACAATCACATGGAAGAACGCCAAATTCAAAGGCCTGCAAAACAGCATGTAGCACAAACAGCCACAAAGACGAGGCAAGCTGCGCATGAACACTCAAACAACGGCTGTAGAAAGCAAATTCCACTTCTTCAACCAAACCAACGAAACAGAAGAGACTGAGAATGAACAACCCACAGTTACCAAAACGGGACTCATGGCAACAACAAAAAAGGCAAGACAACAACTGTGGACTCCACCCAAAGAGATGTCAAGCAAGAAGAAGATGAAGGCGGGGGGGCAAAAATCAAATTGTCCTCAGGCACACCATCGCAAACAAGCTGCAGGCACGAAAAAGCGTCAACAAAGACGAACCAAGCCAGAGCCACAAACCAGCACCTAACAAACAGACCCGTTTACCAGTAGTAACCAAGTCCCAGAGACTTGACAACGAGAACAGCTGCGTTTCGGTTCCACGCCAGTAAAAAGATAAAGGCTACTTCTGCAGGCTCGCGGTGAGTGGGAGAAGTGCGAATGAGAGAGAGTGCTGAGTCAGGAAAGTATGAATGGGAAGAGGGAGTGAGAACTGGCTGGAGAGTGCAACCACGAGCCGAGAGAAAATCGTCGGACCATTTAAATTCTGATTCAACGTGAAGAAGGGAAATGGTATTAAAAATCCGTCACGTTGTTTAAACCGTCCGACAACTACTACAGCAAGACTCGCATGCAAAAGAAAACTCTCCACCAGTAATCAAAAGGCAAGCAAGAAAGCAGGCAAGACTTCAGCAATCTTCAGACTTCAAGCTTTAAAAACTCCACCGAGCAAAAACATCAGATTCAGACTTCTTTCACCTACAAATTTACTGTTGTAACGGACATTGGCTCACCCTCGTACCTACCGGTGTGCTGTAGCTCTGGATCCGACCGGAGCATATATAAGTCAAGGGCGTCAAAGCCCGGTGTTCAATTCCCATTGATTCTTGTGTTGAGAAAGAACGTAATAATGTAACCCAAATCTTGTCATGATTATTCCGCATTAAATAAGGTTTAACAACTTCAAGTTTGGCTTCTACATTGAACACACGTTACACTGTGCAGTGCTACTCAAGAATGGATTGTTTTCTAATGTGAAAATATTGACTGTGCACAAACTGTCTCATGGACTGTTTTTTTTTCAAGTGCAAACATGGACCGTTTTAAAAGGAAAACATGAACTATCTTTTCCCAAGAGTGTAAAATGGACTGTTCAAGTGTAATTTTTCATCAAATATGAACTAAGCCACACCTAAGGGGAGCAGTTCTGCAGCAAAGTGCATTTTCCTGCATTATTTTTGAACCATAAACTAAGAGGCACCTTCGGGGCGGAAACCCGTGAACCTGTGAAGCACAAGGGTGAGCAACATAATGGACTTTCCGAATGTGTTTTTTTTTATGAACTAAGAACCAGAACGCAACATTTATAATCAAGTGCATTGAAAAGCGCAAGCGAGCGCATGGCATGCAAGCGTGGCGCCAGCGATTAACTTTGAATCACTAGAAATAATTTTTTTATTATTCTCCTTTAGAACTTTTTAAGCCTTATTTGTAAGTAAATGGTCAGTCTGCCTGCGCAAAGGCAAGACAGCAAGCACAAGACATGTAAGGCATGTAAGAATTTACTCAGTTTTACTATATTATGTATCTGTGCATAGGCCAGATAGGGAAATATTTTTGTTAACTCCACTCTAGCCTAACGACGACTGTAGCTCGTTTAGGGAGAGGAGGGAGCGTGTAAGGGTGTAGGCCCAGAAGGCCTTGTATCAGCCTTCACATGGTTGGCCCTGATCCCGGGTCACTCACGCACCTGCACGTTGGCAAGCAGAGAAAGAAGAACATATCTAAGGTAGAGACGACGTAAGATGGCCGCACAACTTGTTCATGTCTCTAAAGAATAAACCCAGTTCATGCAGAAAAACTTGTCTCCAGCGAATCTTGACTTGCTCGAGGGGATGGCTATATGGGGCAAAAAAACCTCCCCGACAGTGACATAATTTTTACATAAATTAGGAGATCATTGGTGCAGATTAGAAAGGATCTAAATGCCAAAAGAAAATGGACATCCCACTTTGTAATACAGGGAGGTGGATTATATGATGGAGAATATGTTATTCCATCTATTAAAAAAATGGGGCACATCAATGAACTGAATAATAAATAGGCCCATAAAAATGATTTCTCTTATATTGTTATTATTGTAACTGGCAACTAAATCGATCACTCACGCTTTTGCAAGTACTTCCACATATGATTGTTGTTGTTGTTGTGGAGGGGATGAGAGCGTCACTCAGCCACTGTTTTGTATAGCCTGCCTACCGCATGGTCTAATACTGCAGCCTTGTACTACACAGCCCTTTTGTTACTTCGCTGAGCCAGTCCAACAATAGTTCGTCGTTCCAGCTACTATCGCCGCGTTCTTTTTCACTGTTTGAATTTCAGCCCATACAAAAAATTCCTGATCAATTGGCTGCAATTCCCTTAGATCGTTTCACCGACCCTCAGACAGGCGTGGCCCCGGTGCCGTAATGTGCGTTAAGACGATAATGAATACAACGTGAGGCCATCTTGAATGACTCACAATTGCTGCCCCTTGGGAAAGAGTACAGTACGAAAAATGAAATAATACAACAGAATTGGTTGGTCTGATCCCATATTACATAGCATAGGCCACTTAAAAAAAGAAAGTTGGTTCTCGGGCATTTTTCTCAAGAAATCCGTGCGGGAGGACGGAATTTTATTTTTATTTTTGTATTTTGCAACCGTATTTTTCCGAACATTTTGGGGATTTATTTTTTAGTTTTGGTAAAATAATGAATACTGTCTCGTAATGCTTCTTACCACATGTCCACACAATTATTTAACGAGAATGCCAATTTTATATTTCAATTTCTCACTAAGGGCTATTTTTGTTCTGTAACTGCTATTTTTGCCGCGTCGTTTCTTTTTATTTCCCGTCAAAAATCGGTGCAGGAGGGCCTGAGAACAACTTTTCTTTTTTTAATGGCCATAATGCTGATTGTTAGGTGAAGTTCCATTGGTCATTTCTTTATTTCACACTAAGAAGCAGTACAAGCGAATCACGAGCTGCCTTGTTTAAACCTCATCAGCAGCCTGGTAACGCGCACAACGCGTGTTCAACAACACTACAGCATGCCTGTATATGAGTGTTACGCATGAATAGGGTTAATATTTTAAGAAAGCATTTATCTAACTTGTTGTTGTTAATATATTACACATTTTTAGAACAACATTTATTGCCAGGCTTCTCTGAAGGTCATGGTTTTTTTTTTGATAAGCCAAAGTTTAAGCCGAGGCTGTGAAAATGTGTCCAAGATTTCTTACGATTGCATGAACGCAAATTATAAATGCAAATTAACCTAAATAATAGCTGACCTTCTTACATTAACTTTAGGTACAACTGACCTTCTGCCTTCTTTGCAAGTGTTCAGTGCTTCATGTAGGCCCTCTTGAAGCTGTGTTACCCTTTGTAATTCTTTCATGTAGGATGGCTGGTTTTGTAAAATTAAATCCGAAACACGCTTTGATACCTGCAAACAGACATATATAAATATGAAACATCATTTGGTTTACATATACACGGAAACTTTGTTAATTATTTATTACACTCTTGTTTTATTCCATAAGTGCACCAGTACATTGTTCATTACGTACAGAACATTGTAATTATTTCATGAATAGGTTGGCAGATCGTAAAAGGATGGAGTAATCAAGCCTGGTAAATTGCTCTTTGAGCAAATAAAACAACGTTGGCCCCCGCGTTGTCCACTTCACTACTCCAGGCTAGGGAGCAGTGGCAGATTTAAGGAAATAGCCTTGCCTATAAGGACCCCTGCCTTCCCTAAATTCTGAGGACTTTTTTTTCCTTTTTTTTTTTTTTTTGCTACCTGAATCTAGTAAATGTTCTTTGTTAGTTTTATTTTACACTTTTGTACTACTTATGCCTGGGAAATGGGAAATGAAGGCCCCTTTTACCATGATGAAGGCCGCTTTTACATCGAAGGGCACTTTTACATCGAATCATAGACGAAGCCAACCAAATCGGGAAAAGGAATTGCCTTACTCGTCGGGCCACCCAAAACACAAACTCCTCACGACAGAGAAAAATGAATTTCGTAAGCTAGCGAACAACTCTAAGACCAAGAAGGTGGCTCTAACTCATCTGGAGCGAGCGAGAGGGAAGTATATGGAATTAGGTTACCCTAAGTAGGATGAAGAAAGAAGCAATGAGAGAAAGGAAAAGGCAGAGGGAAATACTTCCATGGAGACGAGAAAAAAATTTAGCATTACTTAAATCAAAGAAGCGTGTGAAGAACTGCAAAGAGTGTTGAGGTAGCAAGGTTTTGACTTTAATTTTTAGAGGGACGATAACCTCAAGGATCACCTGATGAGTGGAGGAAGAGGTGCACCCAGAGGCATAAAACCACGTGGAGACCACCGGATCGAAGAAGAGCGGATTCTCAAGAAGATAAGGCCATGAAAGAAAAAGTTTTGGTTCTCGGGCATTTTTTACAAGCTTAAACAGTCACCCGGTGACCCGGCTTTCATTTTTATATTTTATTTCGCTTTGAAACTAAGTAACCTAGTATCTCAAATTGGTTCTTTCTGTTTAGATTGTTGTAGCAAGCTTCTAAACTATTTCAAACTACAACTAAACCTAATGCTTGCGGAATAATTTATGTGCAAGAAAGCTCATATCTCTCCACAACTTTTCTTAGTAACCTTTCGCCGGTCACTTTTTTATTTAGCAAAAAAAATAAATTCGCCAGGTAGGGCCTGACAACTAATGATTTTTTTTCGTGGTCTAACACAAGTGAAGGTGTGTACTGCATGCGTACCCAGTGGTGAGTACGATTCCGTTTATGTGGGTAACACTAGAAATGGGGTGCAAACAGGATAAGGCAACACATGGGTGAGGTAAGGAGTAAGAAGGAAGAAACAGAGTGGCACTCCACTGCATGACAACAGGATATAGCATAAAGTGGGCAGAAACGACAACTTTACTTGTGTCAAATACAGAACGGGATTACCATCTGAGGGGACTAGAGCCCCTTGCAATTCAATCATATGTGACTGAAGGAAGGCCGCTTGTGAATATTCAGGACCCTTCAGCCCCCCCTGATTGCCTCGCAGCCATCAAGCATCTAGTAATGTGTGACCTCCACGAGCGTCCGCTCCAGCAGTGGAGTGTGTCTGAAAAATGTGAAAGGCTACGGCAAGCAACAACAACAGCTACATTCAAAAGACGACGGACAAGATGTGAGCCAGGAACTTGTAAGATCTTCAAATACACCTGATGAAAATAGTTAAGGATGTGGGCTACCGAAAATTTGCAGAATAGTGGAAATTCTGGACAATATGAGATTGAGCGTCTTGAACTTTGGTTAATTTTTTCACGAGTGATAATTAGCTTTCATAGTAGAAATTCCGTTAGTGTATTCAAGGCTAACATTACACTTGTAGAAGTTTCTTTTCATAATTTCTTAAAATCTCAAATGGATCACAAACCCTTTAGGGATGTTTCGAAACAACAACATAAGGAGAACATCAATACAGTGTGGTACACAATTTGACAAATTAAAAATAACTTACAACTTGTAATTGCTGCCTTAGCTGCTGTCGATCGGCACGAATTTCATTCAGATCAAGAAATTCTGGCAATTTCTGCAAAAAAAGGGGAGAACAGGTTACTGTATTTAAATATAAAATCTATGCAATAAAACATAACCACAAAATGATAATTCTACCCGAGAAATTGTTCTCGCAGGAGACTCGAAGTTCTCAGATTAGAATCCGACGAAACTGTGCTACCTGTATGTTACAAATGGGATATCCCTCTTGCTGTCGGCACTTGTCATCTAACCTTATTTGCATGCAATTCACCTATAATTTATGCAAATTTTACGTCACCTGAACCCACTCCCTACTCACTCTATCGCCTCGTTCCTACCACTGTCTTTTGAAGCTGAGCCACAGGAGCGCCAGGGAGGCGGGTGTGAAAGTGAAGGTAACACAGTTTCGTCGGATTGTACTCTGAGAACTTCGATTCCCCTGCGAGAACAAGTTCTCTGGTAGAATCATCATTTCTCAGTCGCAGACTCCTCCTCACTGTGTTACCTGTATGTTACAAATGGGATCAGATTACAAGACGTGGCGCTCGGCCAGCTTCCAACCTGTCCTCGTTACAGGTGGCTGTCATTTCGGTCAAAAAGGCGGCCACACCTATGCCACCATAGCAACCGCCTGGCGATGATGCCTCTTTCCGGTGGCCACGGCCAAACACCGACAACAACATGACCCCCCCTAGCCAATCAGCCAAGTTGACACGGGACCCGCATGGGCCAGTGTGTCCAGCCTCCTGTGCCCAGCATGACCAAGCCGCCAGGCTGCAGATAACAGCACCTATCCCCTGACCTCATCCCATCCATTTATTACCAAATGCACGGAATTCATTCACTACACCATTCCGACCACAGTGCCCGTGGAACCAGAGGCCTCCTACCTTACCGTCGTGTGAGCCTCCACATCACCGACCATAAGCCTACTTAGCTTCTGCTCCGTATCTACGACGTCGTCCAGTACCAAGCCTCCTCGCCATCCCAACAACGTGGATAATACAGACCTCCACATCTGACACAACCCAGGTCCTACACCTGTCAACACCCCTTCTTGCCTTCCACGCCACTTATCATCAGCATGCCCTGCCAACTACAGGGGCACTCGTGTGTCCTCAGTCGGTCACCAAAAAACCCTGGCAACAGGACCAGTGTTGCAAACACAATCCATCGGCATCCGTGGAAAAGGTTACCACTACAGGCTCCACCCCTAGGGCCTACTCACAAATTTCTCAAAAAAACACCCCCCCTCCCCACGCCTAGCGGGCGCTCAACTAACGGAACCGGGACTTTCTTTCACCTCCATCCCAAGGCTCCTGTAGCTGTACCACCTGTAAGGACCAAAGTTTTTAGGGGTCATCCAAACACTGCCTCCTCTGCAGTGACAACCCAATCCACATCACCCTGGCCGCGGGGGGGGGGGGGGGGGGGACACGGCCGGGCCAACTCGCCTATTGATTGCCAGTCCGCCAACCGGGTTGTACCTGCCAGGTATACTACTTCACAACAAGGATGTAGCCCTTCATAACCTCGTAACCTGTTCAAGATCGGCCTTAAGGCCCCTACCTTACCACCCATACTGAAGTGGCGATTATTTGCCACACAACAAATCGGCATTAATTGCGATTGAAAACACTGCACATCTGAACTTGCCTATAAACAGTGCATGGATAGGTCTCACTTCAGTTAGCTGTCAACTTGTCTAACATCTACGACCTCCTATTCATAGGTGGACACAGCCGACAGCCCACAGCCGACCTTAGTGTTAACAATCCGATCAAACATGATCTTAATATTTCGTAATGCGCAGGGCATGCCTCAAGTTTCACAACGCTTTGCAGCGCCGAACTATCTCAAATTCATATCACAGGAAAACCTGTATTCCTCACTCTATGCCAGCATCATATTCATTTATTTATTTGTTTATTTCTTCAAATAGGCGTAGTGTCCCACAGGCAGTAAAATGACGTGACCAACATTGCCTGACCATCAACGTCGCGGTCGCTTCCACTCTTTAATTATTCAAATCATAAAATTCATTCTCGAAGCACTTCGCACATCCAATTGTTCAACAATTACTGCATTAGGCCTGTGCCCGTAGACTGTCAACATCTATCGAAGTGCGAGACTGATCGGCTCCATTGCTCGTAAGCCGATTGCGTCCATTGCTTCGTTACAACGTCTTTAAGCCTAAAACACACTCGGCCCCGTATGGGATGGCCCATATGCCTCTGCGACAGGCGTCGTTTACCAACTGAACACCGTGCCATATCTATCACACCACGATTAACCATGGTCACTCCCAGTTACGTTCGACATTGAACGTGACATTTTCAACTTCATGCGTACGAACTCAACCACACCAAGGCTTCATCGGCCTGCACAATGTTTAGGTCCGGCGTACAATCTTAGTTCTAGCCAACGGCACCACTAGGCCGCCACCCCTCGGCCGTAAAATGGAACGACCCACAGTGTTCTCACACCGTCACTATCTGTCCATCACTGCCCTGCTCCCCCGGAGCAGCATGAAACATGGCATCGCCCGCAACGCTCGGTGTTTTCCCTTTCATAGTTTGTACGTCGCTATCGTCAATGCCTCGCAAATAACAAGTTATTAAAACTTATGTGTACGCCACATCTTTGCCCAGCGCTATCGTATAAAGCTCTAAAAGTTATTGTGCAACTCTGATAACTCTCAACACATGTTTGAAAGTCATTTCTCACAACACCTCTGCCTTTTCATTCTCAATACGTACAACATCACCGGGTGATCACGTAACCTCGAGGGTATCGTGAACCCTTTTCTTCGCCACATTCGCATAGAGTTATCGCTTTTTTCTACACACCTAACCAGGAGAACATCAAATACTTCCTTGTGTCGTCCTCCACCAGAACGGCGTAATATGCCTGCGAGAAATCAATTTCCACCATAAACCAACCAACTTTCAAATTTTTCACCATTGCACTTATTCGTTTAATACCTTCAGATGCCAAATAATCCGAAATGAACCATCTGGCTACCCCACCGGGAAAATTGGCGACACAAAACCCACTGAGCCATTCTCGCAACCGCGAACAAATCCAAGTGGGAGGAGGGGGGGAAATACCTCACCCATTGGCAGCACGCAACACAGGCCGCAACATACTAACATACCAACAACCCGTAGCAACGCCCCAAACGCTAGCCAAGCCTCTTCGTGGCCGACCAAAACCAACTACATTTAGCCAAAGTGCATATTCACCACTGCCGTTGCACGCTTGTACGAAACACAACGAATGCATATCCACCTCTTACCAGCGTGTACGCCAGAACACCCTCGTAAGCGGGTACGGAATTTATATAACTATATTCTTCCTCGCACGCATGTGCAATAATAGTTATTTTTATCTCTCTAGCTGGCCTTCGTGAGCATGTACGGAAATCGACCACCATCGCCTCGTATTATTGCGGAATCATTACGGCCTAGCACGTGTGTGAGGATAGTAACACCACTCTAGCCGTTTCAAACGTTCACTGAAACAAATGCCTTCGTACTTTCTGAAGTCCGTGACCATACTCACCTGTAAACACGGCAGTTTCGCCCAACGCAAGCCACTAACCCGATCGTGCCGGGTCTTACCACATGGCTGCCACCATCTTGTTTTCCCAAACAATAGCCTCGAACCAGACCTCGTTCATCGTCAATACGTCAATAGCAGCTGTCACTGCCTGTCTAGAAACATTACGTCGTCTAAAGCTGTTCACGACACACCACCAACTATAAATATAACTGAGAAAACCTGCAATTGGCGTGCGGATTTACTATGGTGTGTTAACGACATTGTTTAGAAAAGTTACTACAAAGCACCACAACAATGAACAACAAACTGGTCCACTTAAATTTTCGGTGGATTAAGGACGGCTCCACCTTCATCAGAAGCTTCAGTACTAAACGGTACAACCATTACATAACGTCGTCTGCTTTTGAATTTGCAGCATCAACATCGGCACCACTGATCTTTACGGCGCGTTCAAACTGTGATCTCCATTGCCATCCAAGTTTCTTAGTAAGGTCCGGTCTCACCAGCCGATCGATGTTGGGGTATGCTGGGGGTGCAATGCTCATGAGGGAGTTTCCTTGCTTTTGAAATTGTTTGATGGCAATAGATTCCAAACCTCGTAAGCGGGCATTTTTGGAACCTCGTAAGCGGGAAAGGTGTTGGAATGCAAAAGTACCGAGGTGTTCTCTCACACAAAAGCGTGATTCTTCTTTCGTTGGTGCATTGCCACACCGTTTCTAGGGTCTCCCTTCTCCACTGCTCCTTTGTGTTCAACATTTCATGCTTCAAGCCGGTGGTGGGTCTCACCAATGTAGACTGAGCCACAATCTCTGCACCGTACACAATACACCGCATTTCGAAGAGCAAAACACTTGGGAACTCGCGGTAAGGATGGCTGTGTGATGGCACAGGGACGGATGAGGCGAGGGGGGGGGGGGCTGTTCCCTAACCTTGCTCCTAGTGGAGTAGGGATGGGAGGGAAGGCAGGTCTGCCAACACTGGTTGACACGCGGTGAGGGTGAGGGGGGATGTGGAGGTGGGGTATCTTCACTCTTCTTCTCAAAAGATTCTTTAGGTTGGGAGGATTTCTCAGAAAACACTCAATTGCACTTTTCTTAAGCTCACGATACACTCTTTCAGTCCTGCATGGAAGAAAAGTCCTAACTGCACAGGGCTCACGAGTGTCACTATCCTGACTAACTTCAAGTAGAGCCCTATTTTCCAGATAACGACCATTCTTCCTGCACGATGCTTCTTTGGAGGCTGAGTTGATCAGACAGGCTGGATAAAAGCAACAAATGCTTAGTCTTTGCTTGCTGCAAGTATTCACGGGCAACTGCGTGGGTGAAAGAGTGGCCAACAATTCTGTTCAAATCGTTGAAGAGGCTAACTCGCAGTTGGTGTTTCGGGTAGCAAGAGTCATAGGGGATTGCTCTGCCC
>JAHWFP010183789.1:14483-25846 GCA_023313725.1 Lithobius niger | reverse complement strand
ACAAAATGCCAAACTTCACAAGAAAATTGTGTTTTTAAAGTTCCATAACAATATTCTAAGAACAAAGAAAACCGGCTACAACCGTTCATACACACGTTCAGTCCGAAGAGACTAGAACTAAGCTAACCACCGGGTAGTAAGGGTCTAATGCTTACCAGCCTCTTACGGACAAAATTTTACACCTAGACCCTGACTGTCAAAGCTTGTCCGTCTTCCTTCTAGGTTTTGACTTTTAGATCCTTACTCTAAACATTTAACGTTCCGTTTTTGTTTATTATTAACACTGGCGATAGCCAGTGTTAGTAAGGATCGACCTAGGACCTTTGTGTTAAACTCTCAACTTTGAGAGCTTATAATTCCGTCAAAAGTAAACATCTTTACACCAAATTTGGAATCAAGCCTTGACTAGTCAAGGCCTGTCTGCAGTCCAAAAATTGTGAAATTCGGTCCAGCCAAACCCGAGATGCAGAGAGGGGCCAAATAGACAACTTCTTGTTCTGCTTGTTCTTGTTCTGGGGATACTTTCGTCTATCCTCTCTACAGGTCAAACCATTTGTCCTATAAAGCTGGTTCTTAGCTCATTTTATAGGTATTGCTCTGTATATGTGCCCTTTTCATAATGCCTTATCTAATTGGTCAAGTGGTTCAGGGGTTGCGGAGCTTTAAACCACCAGATTGATTGTTTTGCATTGTTTTAAACATTGTTATTATGCAACAATACCAATTAGAAAACGCCAGCTGCAAGACATAGACTGAAGATAAAAGGATTTGTTTCTATTGTTACCATTGGCGATGGCCAGATTAGTAAGGGTCAGCCTATGGTCTCTTGTGTTAAACTATCAGCTTTGACCGTCAACTGCACTGTTTTACAGTTTAGCTGCAATTCTAAAAGTAACACGAATTAATAAACAAAAACGGAACGTTAAATGTTTAGAGTAAGGATCTAAAAGTCAAAACCTAGAAGGAACACGGACAAGCTTTGACAGTCAGGGTCTAGGTGTACAATTTTGTCAGTAAGAGGCTGGTAAGCGTTAGACCCTTACTACTCGGTGGTCAGCGATAAATACATTTTGACGAAAAACTGGAAATCCTCCTACAATGACCCATGTGATGATCAAGTGGTAGTATGGTTATACGTTTCCTGCTTTGCTTTACGTTGAAAATTATTTTTCAATTTAGTAACATGCCAGCATATTCGTAGCAGAGAGCATTATGGTAATCCTCTATCATAAATCTACGAAATATAATAAAACATTCTAAAGCATCAAAAGACAAAATGCCAAACTTCACAAGAAAATTGGGTTATTAAAGTTCCATAACAATATACTAAGAACAAAGAAAACCTGCTACAACCGTTCATACACACGTTCTGTCTGAAGAGACTAGAACTAATCTATCCACCGGGTAGTAAGGGTCTAATGCTTACCAGCCTCTTACTGACAAAATATTACACCTAGACCCTGACTGTCAAAGCTTGTCCGTGTCCCCTCTAGGTTTTGACTTTTAGATCCTTACTCTAAACATTTAACCTTCCGTTTTTGTTTATTAATCCTATTATAGTCATCACATCTTCTTAAATTTGTTAGTAAGGGTCGACCTAGGATCTCTGTGTTAAACTTTCAACTTTAAGAGCTTATAACTCCGTCAAAATTAAAAAATTTTAAACTAATTTCGAATCTAGCCTTGACTAGTCAAGGCCTGTCTACAATACAAAAATTATGAAATTCAGTTCAGCCATACTCGAGATACAGAGAGGGGCCAAACAGACAACCTCTTGCTCTTGGTCTTCGTCTTGTTTTTGGTCTTGTTCTTGGTCTTGTTCTGGGGATATACCTTTCGTCTGTCAGCTCATTTTACAGGTATTGCTCCGTAGATGTGCCCTTTCCATAAGGCCTTTGCTAATTGGTGAAGTGGTTCAGGGGTTACGGAGCTCGAAACGACCGGATTGATTGTTTTACATTGTTTTAAACATTGTTATTATGCAACAATGTCATTTAGCAAACACCAGCTGCAAGACATAAGCTGAAGATTAAAGGATTTGTTTCTATTGTTAACACTAGCGATAGCCACGTTAGTAAGGCCATAGCTATTTACCGAGCTTAAAGGCGGCGCAACAAAACAAACAACAAATTAATTATAAAGGTGTCACACATACCCAACCCCTCATCCACCACCACACCTATTTGTTGCAATTCTGAAAGTAACACGGATTAATAAACAAAAACGTATCGTTAAAAGTTAAAAGTAAGGGTCTAAAAGTTAAAACCTGTAAGGCACACGGACAAGCTTTGACTATTCAGGGTCTAGGTGTCAAATTTGGCCAGTAAGATGCTGCTAAGCATTAAACCCTACTACCCGGTGATCATGTTAATGACTTAGTAAGGAAAATTGGAAATTAGCCAACAGCGAAAATCATACTCTAGAAATAACGTAGTTCAGTAAGCCACCTTTACGCACTTACGTTAAATCGGAGTGGCATGACCCGGATTCGAACCGGCCACCCAGTTCACCCCCAGATCACTTGCATAGCACCTTAATCTCTCCGTTGCACTCCGATGAAACGTAAGTGCATAAAGGTGGCTTACTGAACTACGTTATTTCTAGTGTACGATTTTCGCTCTTGGCTAATTTCCAATTTTCCTTAATATTATTTCCAGCGATTTATGTCTATTTATTAATGACTTAGTAACTCAGACAGAATGGGTGTACACGCTTACGCTTGTAGCAGGTTGTCTTGCTTGGAATCGCTACCGTGTTACCAAACCGAAAAAAAATGTCAACCTAAAGCAAAGTAGGAGACCCTCACCCCCACTATCATTGGATCATCTCATGGGTCTTTAGAGGACGATTTCAGACAGCTGTTCGTCAAAAACCGGGTAGTAAGGGTCTAATGCTTAGCAGCGTCTTACTGGCCAAATTTGACACCTAGACCCTTACAGTCAAAGCTTGTTCGTGTTCCATACAGTTTTTGACTTTTAGACCCTTACTTTTAAGTTTTAACGATACGTTTTTGTTTATTAATTATAAAACAAAGTCTTATAGCAGAAGTGAAGCAACCACAACGACCCCCGGAAGGGGAACAATGAAAACGTGCTAGTGTGTCAATTCTTTGGCATGAAGTTGAAACTGGGATGTTGTTGCCCTAAAAGAAGTTGAAATTGGCACATTGTTGCCACAATTAACAATTTACTCTAACAATTTTCCTTCTAACTAAACACCGTGGTAATTTTAAGGGTAAGTATTACATGACGTCATGCACACTTCTTTTTCACACAGTACGCATCGCTTAAGCCACAGCGAAAGACTGGGAGTGGGTGGGGGATAAAAGAAGGAGGGGAGGGAGAGGATTGGCGGAAAGGGGGAGTGTTACACAAACAAAAATCGACTGTTGCAGTGAAGATCAGGCAGCACCAAGCAAATACTGGGAAACAACCACGGGTCAAACAAATCCCCGGGCAAAGCCGGATACGATGCTAGTCATTAAATAAATCGAGCACACCTTGAGTTTCCATGACGAAAATAACGCCACATCAACGACAAATACGTGTAACAATAGGCTGCATTGTAACAATGGGATGCGTTGCTGTTCGATTCAACAATTGGGCGTTTGTAACAATGGCTTGGAGGATACAGCTCGGCTGTATGGTAACTCCTCAGATGCAACACAACCTAGATCGAATGTATGACGTTCGGGTCTTAGTACTCGAGTAATAAACTTCAAGTTCAAATTCAACACAACCTACGCCAAGGAGAAGTCCCATTTCTTGTTGGTCACGGTCTAGTACAAGGACACGATGTTGTCACGCTGTCCCGTTTGTTGTAGCACTGGCGTTGGCGAAGTTTACGTCCCGTTTCGCCAAATCCCGTTTTGCCGAAAAGAAATCAGATCGAAAGCTTTTACCTAAAGGACAAATCGTGTTTCGCCAAATCCCGTTATGCCAAAAAATTGTAGGCACACGACAATTAATACCTTATTCCTATGCAATGGGGATTTAAAAGGCAAATATTTAACAGAGACAAGCAGTGGCAGAATAAGAGCAATTGATTTATTCGCGTTTTGAACACTGGCAATATAGAAGGAAAAACTTGTACTTTAATATTGTTTGGAATGCTTGCTCGTCACTAGGTCAAGGTCAATGCCAAGGTTCCCTTTTAAGAATAATTAGTTATACACATGATGGTTACCCTTACTCAAATGGGAATTCGCTTTTTTTTTGTAGATCCAGTTTCGCAGAATCAAAATATTCGTTAAAAATGTAACACTGCAGAAGTTAAAGATGCATGCCTAATTGAAAGGAATTTGTCTTTAGTTGCGGTTTCTGTTTAGCCGCACTGAGCATAGCAGCGCGAGCGAGGCACGCAATTTGAACAAATTATTCTGCGAAACCCGATTCTGCGAAACGGGTCCTTGTCTGTAAGTGTTTGACCATTACACAGGAATAATGTATTAAATTTCGGGTGTCGAAAATTTCATGAATGGTATTTAGCATTACGGGATTTGGCGAAACGGGCTTTGCCCTTTAGGCAAAAGCTTTAAATCTGCTTTCTTTTTGGCAAAACGGGATTTGGCGAAACGGGACGTAAACTTCGCCAACGCCAGTGCTACAACAAACGGGACAGCGTGACAACATCGTGTCCTTGTACTAGACCGTGACCAACAATTTGTTACAAAAAAAAGTGGAGGTATGAGTCAGAATTCGTGGCTGCTCTTGCGAAGTGCAGAGATAACAGTGCCCCTGGTGTGGATGGGCTTGGATATGCTGCGTTCAGGACTCTGTCATCAGAGGCAGTACGGGAGTGTGTGACCTTGTTCCAGGCTATTCTTGATGGCTCCCCTATTCCAGGCTCGTGGTTGTACACTGTAATTGTGCCTGTCCATAAAACCGGGTCGGTTCGGTCGTCTGTTATGAATTATCGTCCCATCTCTTTGCTGTCAAACCTGAGGAAGGTTTTCGAAAGGATGGTTGTCAATCGTCTAGACTGGCACTTGGAGTTCTACTCTTGCCTAGCCCCAGTCCAGTTTGGCTATAGGATTAACAGAAATGCACAGGATGCCGTTCTCTATTTTCTGTCTGGCATCTATGAAGCCTGGTCGCATGGACAGGTTGTGGTAGCCGTATTCTTGGATATCAAGGCTGCATAAGATACTGTCAGTGTTGACTGGGTGCGGTATGGTTTGGCCAGAATGGGTGTGGGCCCAAAACTAGTTGGTGCTATCTCCGTGCTTCTGGGGGATCGGCGTTTCTCGACCAGAGTAAATGGATTCTGGTCTCAGGAGGCTAGTTCTAGTCGTAGGCTGCCGCAAGGGAGTTGCCTGAGCCCATCACTGTTTGCCGTGGCTATCAACGATGTCCTCATGGAGATAGGACAGTCGTCCAACATAGTCTGTTACGCAGATGATGTTGCTTTGTGGTTTACTGGGGATGATGTTGATGTTTGTTGCCAGTGTGCACACACTGCACAGGCTACGACTGACTCTGTCTCTATTCGTCTTTCTGAGAGAGGTCTACTTCTCGCCCCGGCTAAAACTGAACTGGTAGTTTTCTCCAGATCCGTTAAAAGGGTGATGTCTCCTGTCAAGATTCAAGTAGGGGACACGGTTGTTGTCCAGTCCAGTGTGGTTAGGTACCTCAGCATAATGTTAGATGACCGTCTAGAGTGGACGCTCCACACCAACTAGCTTAAGGACAGAATCCGTGCGCGGACAGCTATTTTGAAGCAGTTGGCTAGAATAGATGGTGTGACTAGGGGATCATTACTGGTTGTCTACAGGTCATTCATTCGTTCGATGCTGGATTATCACTTGCCCTTTTTGGGCCCCTATCAGTGTCATGTTCGCTCTCTTCAGAGTGTTGTGAACGACTGCCTTCGGATGGTTGCCGGGTGCCTTGTGTCCACGTCTGTGCAGGCATTGTGGGTGGAGAGCTGTGAACCTCCCCTGCATATCAGGGCCAAGGTAGTTGGTAGTTCTGTGTGTTCGGAACATTAGTAGGGGCAGAGATGATCCCGTTGGAGGGGTCCTCTTGGATTAGTGCAGCCTTGGCCCGGTTGCCAGGTCAGTGCTAGGTGCCCCGGGTCTGGGGGCATCACTCCTGTTGGCCATGCCCTCCAGCTCTCTTTTGAGTGTTGCTGTTGTGCACCCCTTCTGTCCATGGGCATGGTGCCCGGACATAAGGGCAGCTGTGGTCTTGCCGAAGGTTCAGAGTGCCGGGTGTGGCACGATGTTCTGTGATGTTTTTTGCGATACTTCCTTTGTTAAAGAGTCCTGGAGTGGTGGAATTGGGGTTTCCATCCCGGCCTTGAAGGTTTTTAGAAGCTTCTCGCTTGTCTCTGTATCATCAAGTACTATGTGTGAACTGTGCGCGATTTCGGCAGCCCTCGATGAAGTTCTGGAGTTGGCGTTCCCAGTGGTTGCAATCTACACAGATTCCAAGTCGGCAATTGCCATTCTTCAGCGTGCCGTTGCGGCAATGGATCTCAGTGATCCTCTTGTATTTTCCATCTGTCAGAAGCTGTGGGCTGTTCTCTCCAGCGGTTTAATTGTCCTTACGTGGATCCGTGGTCATGCTGGCTCGAGGGGTAATGAGCAAGCTGACAGTCTGGCTAGGCAAGCAATTTGCACGGAAAGTGAACCGCTTCGTCTTCTTATGTCTCCACGGTCTACACGTTCTATAATAGGGGCCTGGTTCATGGAGCAATGGTCAGTTGAGTGGAGAGTTGCACTGACCGGTCGAGGATTGTATCAAGTGCAATCTGAGTGCAGACGGTTTTCCATCCTGGATTCGTTTGCGCTTGCAGATGCGAGGACTCTCTCGCGCCTTCGTACCGGCCACACTCTCCTTCGTGCTCATCAGTTTCGTTTGGGATGGGTGAATTCTCCGGATTGTCCGGTCTGTGGGGTAGAGCTCACGCGTGAGCACTTCCTACTTGTGTGCCAGGTCTTTGATCGACAGCGGAGGGCTCTGGCGTCAATCCTACGGGCGTACCCATTATTTACCAGTCTCTTTGTCTCTCTCTGAGGGTCGGGCTGCTGCGAGTAAGCTGAGGGCTGTTGTGCGGTTTGTGCGAGCTACGGGTGTCAGGCTTTAGAAGTGTTAGGCAGAGCCCAATACGCATTTCGGTTCTGTTCTACTAATCCGATAATGCAATAGTGTATTTCTGTAGCTCTGTGTGTAGTTGTATTTATATGATTGTGAATCAAATCAATCATTCAATCTACGAGTGCAAGCCACGGAATTTGGTGGCGTCTTGCCGTCTCCTCCCTCCTCTTCCCCATTCTAGTATTCGCATGTATATTAATAGCAGGATCTCTATATACATTGTAGGGCAAGGTGTGAATACGGGGTTGTGCACAGTGGAGCGAGCTCAGTTCTTGGTAGTGTGACACTTAATACGCAGTAAGTGTGCGACAGACTTATTTTCGGTCTTAACTGGTGAGTGTTGTGAGTGGGCTCTGTAGTTCTCTGGAGTTGTGTTCATTTTTGTTGTATTGTAAATTTGTAGTGGGCGTACGGCTTAGGGCCAGAGCTCAATAAACAAATTCTGAATTCTGGAGGTATGGTAGGAGCTGGCCATACGAGTGCGTAGAGTAAGTAGTTTGTAAGTAGTCCATTTGTATATTGAGCGCATAGCATAATGGCTTCTGCTCAGCTTAAGTATGAATAAATAAATAAATAATAAAAGAGAGGTAAAAACACATAGGCTAGTCGACCATAACTATTCTTCCTCCCGGGGAACCTGGAGAATGAATCATATAAAAAGCCCAAAAGGATAAAGAGTGGAGCGGCATAGGTCCCAACTTGAATTGTGCATTTTGTGATACTAGCAAAAGATTTGGCACAGGCATGGGCCGATACAGTATATAACGATCTGGATATGGCGGCATCGTTAAAATTAAATGTTTTTCGTGCTTGGGGCGGAGGGCAGGGACTTTTTATTAAATTCACTCTCGTTTTTTTTTTTTTACTTTGGTACAATTTTAACGTAACCAATACTTTATTATCTAGACACACGCTAGTGTATCGCGCCAAGTTAGGCAACAAGCATCACAACAAACATCACATCAATTCAATTGTCGAGGTTGTAAACCATTGTAGCGCGACGCCATTGCGTCAGTGTCTTATATGTTGAAGCATAGTTGGGCACATTTCAGGTACTTCGGGAAAAATAATGCGGTACAAAAGCTTAAATTGTGTTGAAATCGAGAGCAATGGCCCACCTGGCAAAAATTAACTCGTGTTTGAATTCCAGCTACGCTGCTTTCAATGCAAAATCTGCCCCTCAATAACGTTGAAAATGTGTTACTACCTAGCTAGCTAGCTAGGTCCGCTCATCCCCACGTTAAATCCCATAGGGTGATTATTCATAGATTCCGAGATAACGGGAAGGCTTCCAGCTATGAAATTGGACGAATGGGTGCACTACAATACGAACTGCGTACCTTTTATGGTTTGGAGCCTGGGGGCGTAACAGGGATGGCGTGGGAGGGTGCGTAAGTACGAAAATATTGTTTTAACCATTGTTAGTATTGTCGGCATCGTCTCTCATTGGACGGCCAAAGTTCCGACAATAAGAACGTGTATACTGACGTACGTGCCTAGGCACACACTAGTGTATCACGATAAATCTAAACAACGTTGCAAAGAAATTGTATTCACGTCCAATTCACGAAAAATAAACCAAGTGTAAAAACAAAGCAAAATAAACAAAGCCAAAAACTGGTAAGGAGACCACCAAGTTGAGAGTGGTTCGGCCCTTCAAAGGAGTAATATCAACACACCAAAACTTATTAAATACAACATATTACAACAAAATTAAAACCAAACCTAAAGCCAATAAAGAGGTGACTAAGTTGAGAATGGTTCGGCCTATAGGCAAAAGGTAGTAGCAAATTGTTGAAAACCAATTTCTTGTTGACGTGGCGCTTTATTACTCATCTGCACGGTAGTGGAGATGAGACAATACACAATTAAAAAAAAAAGTGATATCATATCAAAAACCAAAACTGGTAAAAGAGGCTGTTAAGTTCCGAATGGTTCGGCCCTTCAAAGGAGTGATATCAACACACCAAAACATTCGCCAACTTAATCGCACCGAATAATACTTTGGACGTTAAATGAAAACTTGAACATTGCTACCGAAAATAGCAATGTTCTAGTTTCCATTTAACCTTCGAACTATTAAGCGGTGCGATTAACTTGGCGAATGTTTTGGTGTGTTGATATCATTCCTTTGAAGGGCCGAACCATTCGGAACTTGGCGGCCCCTTTTACCAGTTATTGGTTTTTGATATGATTGGATTAATACTACTAGATTTGTAGGTCTCACTTGGTCACAAAGACCTTTACATTTTTTTCTGACTGGTGTTCTGTTGAAAAGAGCACCACGTGCGTTTTATTTAAATGGCCTGCAGCGTCTACGACAGGGTGGAGAAAAAACGACGTCACTTCATCCAGCATGTCCAGCATGACCGCCTTCTCTTCGCAACATGGCCGCTTCCTGCGTTTGATCATAGACCTGAACCAGAAGAAGTTTGTAACTCGGAAAGAGGCATATTGGTGATTCTTGTCCTACCAAATATCGTTCCTTCTTTGGATAGACCTTAACCAACAACAACTCTTCTGGCAGTATGCCACTCTACTCAGCCTAACCTAGAGCATCCTGAACCACTATAATAATACCTACACAGGACAAACAGCGTGGCACAGGAATAACCTCGAGTTCCTCAACGTTGCTGGCTTCTGCCTTCCTTTTTGGCTAAGTTTGATTGCATAGAGGTACATCCGGCCATCGTTTTATTCTGTCCCCAAGGATCATCGGCCATTATGTGCTCCATTTTCAACTGGGACCCCACCTTCTACTTTGGATATGCCTACAGACAACTGACTTTGGTTGTGAGTATAAAATGGTTTTAAGATGTGTTTAGCAATTACTACTTATTATTGCCGTGTGAATTATTGTGTGGAATCAAAACAGTGCTTCTTCTACTTATTTGTTAAAAGTTCCTTCATTTTCCTGTCAAGTTGTGCTTACTAGCCAACTTTGTGACTTTATTTCTTCTATTTCTCCTTTCTAAATAGTAGGCCTGTATAGGCTACTGTGCTTCTACTACTGTGCAAACAATATTTTGTGCCTTGCCTAACCTACTATTTTCTACAACTTCCAAGAAAATTGTGTTGTGCAGTTTGTGTCCAGATCTACTAAATGAAAACCTAATTTAGAACTTGGTTTTTGGGATTCCTAATAAAATTGGAAAGAGACCTACAACCCAAATATAGGTTAGAAGAGGATTTGTGACTGCAGCTGTATTTATGACTATCCCTATTCTTCCACCTGTGTCTGTGCAGTCTACTAAAGAGGTAACTCCTTCAAGGGTAGCTGCTAATTTAGGGATGCATCGTTTTTAGTTGCCTCATCAACAGTTCTAATTAGCCCTTCTTACAAGCCCTAATCCTGGTGTTTCTAGCTCAAACCTTCAACTTTCAGTTTTACCAAATTTGGGTGTTCCTCCAAGTTGTGTAGGCTTAATTGTTAATCTGCCTATATAAGCCAAACTTTGAATATGACTCCACTCCATTCCCACCTGCAACTTCGACTGCTACTTCTGTTTCTGCTACACCTTCTGCTAGCGGTAAACAGCAGCAGATTCCTATTACCCCAATTGGACTGACTTGTTCAAATTTGTTCTGTGTAACCAAATGACCATTATGTTCTAAGTGTTTGGAAAACCTTCAGTGACAATTTCATCTGTGCTACTTGTACTGGAACTGTGCCTAAAATTAGTTAAAATGTCAGGCCCGTGTCAGGCTGCAAACCCGAGAAGCTATGAAGTAGGTGTTGTACTCACATCTGAACTCCTCCCCAACACTTTGCTACTCGAGAACAGTGGCCCTATGGAAATTAACATGGGAGTTGGTGGACTAGTCTGAACCTAACACCGTTAACTAAAGCCAACTAAAGCCATTAACTTGTTAGCCAGTGAATGCAGCGTTATTTAGGATGCGATATCGTATTGAAAGCCAATTTAAAAACTTTCACACATGGATGAATTTTTGTCAGATGAGCCGCTGCTCTCGGTTTCAACGGATTCTAGATTATATGCCACATAATTTTTTCACCCAGAGCTCTGAAATTTGCCAGTCTTGTTCAGGCTATGAAACACTAACGCTATGGTGTCGCGCTGCACTTCTACAACAATGTTCTAAAGAAGAAGAAAACAAGCCAAACGGCGAAAATCATAGACTAGAAATAACGTTATACAGTAAGCCACCCTTATGCTCTTACGTTTCGTCAGAGTGGCATGACCCGGATTCGAACTGGCAACCCAATTCAGCCTCAGATCACTAACATAACGCCTTTATCGC
>JAHWFP010183789.1:0-11939 GCA_023313725.1 Lithobius niger | reverse complement strand
ATGACTGCATAAATGGGATGGCTTAGTCTATGAACTGACGACTGCCTAGGTGGAATCACTTAGTCTATGATCTGATAACTGCCTAGATGGGATGGCTTAGTCTATAAGCTGACGACTACCTAGATGGGATGGCGTAGTCTATGAGCTGATGACTAACTAGTTGGGATGGCTTGGTCAATGGTGTTGTCTATATGGATGGTCATCGTGGCTGAGTCCTGCCTAGTTACCAAAGAAAGCTGATCTGGACAAGGGACCCTAGCAGAGTCCATTCTGGTCAATGCCGCCCAGGAAAGTGCGAAAAACTCTGCTTCATATCAGTGGCTATGGAATCTATTCTGCCCTTTTCTAGATTATTTTCTCGGCCCTTACGATGATCAGATATATTTCGAGTTAGACTACAAGGGTTTCTTCCAGCCTTACTAGAATTCTTTCTCTTTCTAAAACGTCTATTTAAAATTCGAATTGAGCCGATTTATATTTGCGAGCATTAGTTTGCTTAAGATGACATAAGGCTCCAAGAAATCTATCACAAACAAAAACGTCAAGTGTGCCGTAAAAAAAGGGTTATATGATTGAAGTTTCACTTTACTTTGTTAAAATGTACACGGATAAAATTTGCTGATAGCTGATTGCTGATTGATTGATTAGTGCTGTTGTGCTTTACCAATTAAATTATTGTTAAAGCACAACAGCACTTACGCAATTTTCTCAACCGTACATTTGCTTATTTCAAAATGTACAAATGTATGCAAAATGCCACTTGAATTTCTGTCACGGTGAGCGGATAGACGAAAAGTCTTCACACTCTGTACACGCGTACACGGCAAGTCTCGATCTTTAGTGATGACTTCAGTAGCACTGCATCAAATCCTCCTAATAATGTCTTAATCATGTTCGAGATTAATCCCCCCAGACTGGTAGCTATACTTTAGGCTGATGAGTAAAATAACTGCCGTAGAGCCGAGAGAAGATCCTTCGGTCTATGGAATTGAACGTCTTTCTGATGATCGCCAGAGTCCTGTAAGCTTTTGCGATCCTGGGATCTTTGTTAGTTGATACTTCAAAGGAGGAAGCACCTGGTGTCACGGACAAGCTGATGCAGTGATCGAGACCAAATTTCTAAAACAGAGGCATGTTTAGACTTATATATTTTTTTATTCCTCAACCTATAAATTAGGGAACACAATGTTCTTCGAATATGCAGACGGAAAGTCCATGAACGTTACTTGTATACAATCCATTTTCCATCATTAAACAACTTTTTAACTATTTCTTCAAGTCTCATATGAGTGAGTCATTAGATTCAATAAGTCATTCACGAGGCTGAGACCCTACAACTCTGACCACTGGGCTCTGCTATTTTCATGTTTTATGCGACGACTGGGGACCCATCACAACGTTTGCACTGCTCATTCAGACTTTTTTTTTTTAACTTCTGCGTGTGGCCGGCTCTAACGTCATCTATTGACATAAAGTAGGTTATACGGGTGCCAGCACCTTTTTTGGCACATGCCGTCGACTCGTCTACTTCTGACGACTTTGTCTCTGCTCTTTCTTTATGTGGCCTATCGTCTCGGTATCTTTTATTAGTCTTAGTGGAAAACTAGTAAAGATACGGTGTGCATTTTACCTTGCATTTCCCGTCTTTGCAAACAAGATCGTCCAGACATGGAGTTCCATCAGGCTTTGACGTTTTGCCATCATGCTGTTTACACTGCTTGTGGTAGTCGCAATCCTGCAAAAGAAATTTTAAAACAAATAATTTAACCAAGAGTGGATAAATACATACACGCCCTACGAAGTATCTATGTTGTAACACCAGCTTTGTATTCCACCGCTTGTCACGAGGTTGACAGAAGTTTTAACTTCCGGCACGAGCAAGAACTGATATGGAGCTTGGAAGCAAAATACGAAATTCTTATCGCAATCAGATATGTGCTTGAGAAACAAAACTTCTTCCTTGCTTTAAGGCTGATAAGACACTACTGCTTGTGAATTAAGACTAGCTTGGGCAAATCGCAACCAAACTGATATTTTTCACAAATATTGTATTAAGTATAAACCTACACAGCCTTAACGTTTAAAGTACTTTTCTGCAAAAGGGCAATGCCACGTTAACGGAATTATATTTCGGTAGTTATTTAAACATTATCGTCAACCACAAGAGAAAATGTACCAATTTTCGTGTTGAATGTTTGTAGGGTTTGAGCTGCTGGTTAGAAACTACATTTTTTTTTAATGTTTTACACTATTGAGGGATGGCCTTATTAGGTTGGTAACGTCATTATAAGTACACTAGCGGAGTCGCTCGCTTCGCTCGCTCATTCCGCCGCGTCTCGCTGCGCTCGAGGAGATTTCTTGTTGAAACTCAGATGGTGCTGACAGACACTCCCAGCAAAAAATTATCAAACATATGTTCAAGGAAATGATCCAAATAATGTGCGCATTTTTCTACTACAGGATAAATATTTAGCCTACAACTTACTAAGAGTGTTTAAGAAAAAGTGCTCTCTCTCATGACAAACGCTGATTTTCGTTCGCTTCGCTCACTCAATCAGCGCAACGTACCCTACTACTTAATTACTGTATTTAGGAAAAAGTGCTGTTCTGATGACAAACGCTGATCATCGTTCGTTTCGCTCACTCAATCAGCGCACACATTTTCCTCAGAAACGTGACTAAATCATTATAACACCGAGAACCTCACATCACATGTAATTTGTGTTAGTACTACACTTTACATGGGCTTTTTTGTTTCACTTTTTTTAAGATTTTTTTTTCTTTACGTCCTGCTCAGTGAAGATTTTTCCATCGGTTCCTTATCACTTCACTTTCTGATGACCCCTCACTAGGTGAAACAGCTGCAGAAATCAAATGAAAACGCCACGGTTCCAATGATCTTTTATCCAACATAGAAAGTCGTTCATTTGCACTAGTATAAATATTTAGCTTACTACTGTTTCTGATGACAAACGATGATTTTCGTTCGCTTCGCTCACTCAATCATCGCAAACATTTCTTCAGGAACGTGACTAAATCAATGTGACCACCGAGAACCACACATCACTTTGCGAAAACAGCTGCAGAAATCAAGTGAAAACGCCACGGCTTGAATGCAAATTAGGCCTACACAAGATACTAACTTTTATCCAAAGCTGCTCGCGTTTTAGCACAAATAAGGAGGGAACTGGCTGATGGCCTTACGTAAAAACTAATGCTCGAATATTGTTGTTTAAAATGATACAAACGCACACGTAAAAGTTTTCCTGGCACCCCTTTCTCTCTTTTTCTGTCTTTGTGTTGCTGCTAAACGATTATTCTCTTGTCCTATATTTGTCCGTTATTATAGAATCGGTGAATGACTCCAATTTTAAAACGGATAATAAAATAATACTGCGAAAAGCTACGCGTCTTTACTGGACAACAATTTAGTAACTTGCTCCTCGTTGGTCCGTGGACGCCAGACCATTGTTGATGGACGTTCTGGACGGCTTCCACGAAAAAAATGTGGCAACAATCATGACGTCGTGTATTGTTGAGGCCTTGTTGGGTGATTGTTGCTGATTGTTGCAAATGGTCATTTTTCGTTAATTTCGGTCATTTAGAACCCGGCTCGGACTTTGAAAATACGCCTACACAGCGAACGGGTTAATTTGCTTTCTTTTGACAAACTTCTTATAATCGTAGCCTTCTACTTCCAGAGGAGAAGACGAACTACCCCAACCAACCAAGCATAAATTGAATCTTTTTAACGAGGAGAGATGGGCAAAGTGTCACAAGGTGTACGAAAATAACCCACACTCTGTAAATTTTTAGAAGTACTTATAGTGAAATTTTTGTAGAAATGAGCGGAGAAACCATATCTTGAGTATCAAACAGAAAAAAAAAGTATACACACTTTAGTTAAAATAAGTACAGACTGGTGGTAACGGAATTACGAACAGTGGTAACGGAATTTGTAAAAGTATAGAAAGGCCACTTATCGATAGCAGGCCGCATGGGATCGCGACTCAAAACGAATGGTGGAACATGAGGTATAATTATTATATGGAGGCTCGTCCTTCTATTTATCCTGCTCCTGGTAGATCTTATAAGTAACATACAGTATAATCAAAAAGCAAAAACTGCCGTCGACCAAAATTCGATTGATTCTTGGAAAAGTTCAGTAGCAATACTAGCCCTAACATATTATGCGTTTGCAAATACTGAATAAAATAAGTGAGCGGCGAGTTGTACATCTCAATGTATGATGCCCATGATATTTCGTGAACCTTATCCCCAAAGATGGCCAACTTCAATCTTCACCAAGACTCTAGCGTGTAAACTCCGTCCTGCCGCACTTCTAATATTACAAGATCTTTGAGGCTAGCACTATGAATATCACATTGATTGAAATAACAATTACGTTTCAACTAACACTTAGTTACATTTTACCAGCTTTTATATAAACTGTCATTTTTATATAAACCGTGTGAAATTTTATGTGACTTTTCCTTTATCTTTCCTTCAATTTCATCTCAGTATGCATTAGCAGGCGTTAGTGCGCTGAAGCAAGTATAGAATGCAGCGACACCACTGTTAGCAGTGTGGTGATCGTTTTAACTCCTTTAGAGTCGGGCTGTTATAAGAACACACGAGAAAGACTCACGTTATAGGAACCCACGTCAGTAAGTTGTCAAGGAGATGGAGGCTTAACCCCCGGCCCTACCCCAGGACCGCGAAAAAACACGATCTCAGCTGCATTTGGTTTTGTTTTATTAAACCTTAACTACGACTAATATACGACGCCCTTTTGGGTCAAATAGCATTATCATAATTTATGTTTACAGACCTGAACATTTCAATTCTGAACTAGTTTGGTGAGTCTAGCAGTAAGTATCCGTAACGAGTTGTGCATGTAAGAACACGAATGAAGCAAGATTCACAAACAATTGGTTATTTAGCCAGCCAGAGTGGATAATAAATTTGTGAAATGAATTATGTGCATAATATTGCCGTTTCAGTCTGTACACTTCTTATAGGTTGCGTCTTAATATGTTGTGTCGTCTAAGACATTATTTAGCACCACTCAAAATCTGGATATTTCTTAATGCTGATACGCAAAGTGAAATCAAATCAATGTAACTTATGGTAAAAAAAAAATAAAGTTGAAATTCGAAATTTAGATCTGATTGTCAAACAGTATGATAGTGCGCTTGTTTATATAGCATTTGTTATTGTCGTTTTGAGTGGCGCTGACTATAGTTGCATGATTGTGTACGAAACCAGAAGTTAATGTGCCTGTCAGCTCTTTGAAAGTTTATTTTACATTTTAAATTTAAGTTATTTAAAAATATTTTGTATTATTGCAGAGAGAGCCAATTTGAGTAGCTTAAGAATTGAACGTTTGTTATAAGCAGCCTAAATAAAGCAATGCAAGGCAAGCACGGGAATCCAGCATATCAGTATCCCAGAGGGTGGGCGACGGTGAATGATGGTTGGGTATATCTCTTTCGTTTATAGTAGTTAATTTGCACTTAATTTAACCAAGTAAGTGTACTGTTAACTGGTAGACATTTCAAACTTGACTCTTAAGATTTTGTGAGAAATTCCCCTTTATTATTGGCTGTCTGCCCTGAATTGGGAATAAAGCAACTTACGCATGTATTCAACGTTACCTCACAGCTAAAATAAAACGTTGTTTTGGCTAATTTAGCAGGTAATTATGCTAAGAAATAACGTTTGTTTGTTGATTTCTAATCCTACTATGGCTTAATCGTGAGTGCAACATAACACGACTAAGCTCAAAGAAAATGAGTACAGAAATGAATCTGCAGTTAAGAAGATGAATAAAGACGAGTAGCACCCAAATAGATGAACAAAATTCATGTGTCATCATGTGGGAATCAAACACAGGTCTTCCGAAAACATCTCAACTGCTCCAACTACTCTGAGCTCACTTGACACATATTCATTATCTCACTGCAGTTTCATTTCTATTCTTGAATATTTAGCAAGTGACAACAAAAATACCGCAGCGACAAAAAAATAATTCCTACACGTTGCAACAGTAAAAACGACATACCCACACGGAAAAAAAATGTATAACCACTGCCAAGCCACAAGTTAAATCAGATAAACCAAACACACAACAAGTGCAATGTATTGATAGTAATAAAGTAATGCGTTGAACTCTGTGGCCTTCCGTGCTTTTGTCAGACCCATCTTGGAATACGAGTCTCCGTCTGGTCTCCGAATCTTATTAGGGATATTGATCTGGTAGATTCGGTGCAGCGTTCATACACAAAAGGAATGTCGGGTCTATCATAGTGGAGCTATTCCGATAGACTGAAGGTCTTGAGAGCAGATTCCCTTGAGCTACGTAGGCTGAAGAATGGCCTGGTGCTAACCAATACTTGTTATTACAAAATCAGTACACTTTGAACTATGGTCGTTTTCTTTCTCTCCGCTCAGACAGTGTGACTAGGGTTCATCCAGTGAAACTGGCTACACCAAGGCTCACTTAAATTTTTTTTTTCATTGAGGTTGGTGAAGTTTGGAACTCGCTTCCAAGAGATGTGGTGATGGCGCCGTCACTCGCCGTATTTAAGTTCAGGCTACGCAACTACAAATCATTGTTCTTAAGGCATGTTAGAGTGTAACAGCTAAAGGATCGTTTACATTGTAGTGTACAACTCATGATTTATGAAAATACTCATGTATTCATGTATTTTTATAAATCATTTGTTAGAGTGTAATTACATTCCTCTAGCTTATGCTTGGTGTCAGTGGTCCTCTGTGATCCTTCCATGTCCTGTTGCATTAATGTGACAAATTGAATATTATTATAACCGTGAAACAAACCACATGCCCGAGGACTGTTGTTTTCATTCTTGCTGGCAGAAATATTGTGTCTTCACGCGCCTTTCTCCCCTTAGGCATTGTTGCTCTAACCGCGATACCATATCAAAACCAAAACTTGTAAAAGGCCGCCAAGTAGAGAATGGTTCGGGGTTTCAAAGTAGTGAGATCAACAGACCAAAACTTTCGCCTGGTTCCATTCCAGCGACTAGTACTGCAGACGTTTAATGAAAAACTTGAACATTGCTACTGAGAGTAGCAATAATCAAGATTTTTTTTTTTATTTAACCCTAATACAGTAGCATGGAACTTGGCAAATGTTTTTGGCATGGTATATCACTCATTTGAAAACCCCAAGCTGCCTCGTCACAATTTTTCGTTTTTGGTATGATAGCCTTTCTGTCGAAATAAAGATAATGCAATTTAGTAAATAACAATCAACTAGGTTGATGTTTAAAGTAAGATTTAACTGAACCGAAGTAAAAAAAAAAAACCGAAAGGAACAAAAATAAGCATTCCAGTAAGGTTTAAGATACCACAGTATTGCTGCAGTGTTCCTCCACAGGAAAACCTTACTGTTATATTAAAATATTTTAGCAGTATAAACACGTCGTCTGGTATATACTTTCGTTTTATATAAATTGCTTCATCATACTATGACAGATTTGAAGTTTGAAATTTGAGAATCTCGTAGTTAATGTAAATGCCACTTTGGTCACCATGCTGACCAACGGAATTCCTCCAAGCATTCTTTTTCATATGAAGCGACTTTGTATCGTTAAGAAAATATTTTTCCCCCGATCAACTACTTTTTTGTAGCACGTAAAATGTGATGATTAGCCTACACGTTACTATTTTATTGGGTTACGTCGAAAAAGACTGTTAGCTATAAGGAAGTAATGGTGTTCTAATTTGCTGTTCATTTGATTACAAGCAGCACGGTATATACTTCTTAGGAATTCCTTAGCTATCCTGGGTACCAAATTTACAGTGATGACCACTACCACAATAAATAATGGTTCGATTTATGCCAAAAATTCTAGTAAAACAATACTTTGGGGGCTTTTAAACGATGTGGCAAATGTCGTTCCAATCCGGCGTTTTGTTTGGGCTTCATCCAGACTAAAAAAGTGTAACCAAACAGATAACATTTTGCAATTTGGTGTCCATGTATAGACTATGTACTATGCTTCACTCAGTAATTGCTTACAATTTTGGTAGGTTGTCTCAGATATGTCTTTAATGTGGTGGAGGTGACAATTCGTAATTCGTTTTTCGTTCTGTCTTGGTTGAAATGCGCCGTAAAGAACAGTAATGAAGAACAGTTAACATCGTTGATCATATAGCGGGCCAAAAAAATCATGCACAATTCTTGTGAGGGAAAATGACAGCAACATTATGAGAATATATTTTAATTTAGTCCAGCAAAATTTACCTTATGATCGACTGACAGATCCAAGGTACAGTCACTACGGCAACACTTCTCTTGTATAGGAGTACACGCCCAAGCGCCTTCTGGTGGCTTGCGCAACTTGCACTCTTTGTGTTCCCCAGCGGGAGTGCAACACTTGTCGATGACGTCACATTGATCAGCCTGCCCACAATCGCATTGTTCGTTGCCTTCAATAATCGCTGCAATAGAGTAACTAAATTAACTTTAAGTAGTTACTTGTATGAGAAAAAATTGTACTTGTGCACAGAGATTGTAGCTCGCCTAGAATTTGCAGAATGTTTATAAATGCTTTTAGGTGAAAAGAGGACACTACAATCTCAACCCTTTAGACTTCCTAAAGCCAGCAACTACTACCAATCTGCCACCATAGACAAATTATTCAAAGTGGTCTTGGCAAACATATGCTCTACCTCTGACCCCCACTCCATCATTTCTGTCACTTTCCCATATTCTTCCTCTCCAACCCCCTTTCTCATTTCCGTTACAAGTCTGGCTTTTTTTTTATTTGGAATTAAACTAAACAAACTCTTTCTCCTTTGTGAACATTGGTTTTACAAAAAAATAATAACAGCAGTAAGTAATAGTTTTTGGTGAGAAACGAGCGGTTATCCATTTTTAACCAACGGCTGCGATTACTGGCCCGGCTCAAGTATACAAATAGGTCGAGGGCAGAGCCCGAGACCTATTTGCATACGAGAGCCGGGAAATTAATCGTAGCCATGGGTTAAAAATCGATAACCGCTCGTTCCTCACCAATAAATGATTTATACCACGGTAGGGACGTCAAGCTAACTCATATTTAATTAAAACGAGTTTGTATTTGTGTATTGTGTTTTGCGTTTGTATTAAAATTGCTCAAGAAATACGGTAATCAATCAGTATGTTGCTATGAATGAAGGTCATTCCATTTTAGTTTATTGAGGGGGGAGTGGGTAGGAAGGAGACAGATGATTCATTTGGCCAAATTTCACGCTAGTAAAGTAGCTCGTGTTTTCGAAGCTTTTCGGAGTGAAAAAACTTCGATAAGAGGCAGCAAGGATATAACGACATTGTGCCGGGACATTCTGGGAAGTTATGTAATTCATTTTGTGTGTTTGTAGTTTGAGAATTGTTTAAAAAATACAGTAATAGGGTATCGGTATGAATGAAGGTCATTCCATTTTAGTTTGTGGAGGGAGGGCGGGGAAAGTTACGCGGAGTGAATAAGCTTAGGTATGGGCCAGACATGTGAGGGTTAGCATGATTAGGATTTCATTTGGGACATTCCAGCAAGTTAAGTAATTCTTTTTGTACGTTTTTATTGCGTTACTTTTTTTGCACGCTGTATTTGGTTGTTGGTGTGCGCGTTCCCGGTCGTGTGATCCGGAAGTGTCAAAGTGTTGGTTATCGACAAAAGTGTGGGGTAACTTGAAAACACACACTTCCGGTCACGGTTAACGGGATTTAATCTACGGAAATTTAGCATGGCGTTAAGTTAGCGTGACGCCACAGCCATGGTATAAAAGTTCAACAAAAAGATAAACAATAAGGCTTTAGGTTCCCTTCAGTTGCTATAGGTTATCAGGCGATGGGAAGAGATAATCAGTGGCATAGCTAGCACATTGAGGGTCCTGTTGTAACGAGTGCTAGATCCCCTCTCCCTCCTCCCTCTCCCCACACACCTCTAAATCACAGCACTCACTATTCCTACAAAGTCTGGTGTGCACGTTATTGATTTTTTACATTAAAGATTGTGTTTGTACCCTAAACATGAGCTCAACTTAATATTTTCTTTTAACGCATATTTTTTTGTATTAGTCAAAACGTGAAGGAGTTACGCTGATCCAGTACACAATAAGGAAAGGTATAACAATGATTTCCGAATGTTAACAAAAATAAACAATTAAATTAATTGGGTTCAAAATAAAGATCAGCAGTAAGTAATTAAACAACAAAGAGTAGATTACGTGGCCACTGAGTACTACTAAACTCTGAATTGTGAAGGTTAATACTGGGCTTTTCGGCATTTGTTAATCAGACCAACTGACAGGCTCTTGGGTCGTGGGACACGAAATCAGGGGTTCCGTCTGCACACTGAATATCAGTCAAAATAGACTGATAGTAAAATAACAAATCCAGACCGTCGAATTTCTCTTTGTCAGAGAGGTCACGCATGTGCATTTTGTCAGACGGATAGTTTACTTAATAAAAATCCAATCTAATTTAGTTACTATTCAGTAGTCCATGGACTATCAATTGGACTTGCGTAAGAACTCTTAACTCGAGCTACCAATTCTACGCAAATTATGGTGATTCAGGACAGACATGCAGATGAAAAGGTTTAAGTGTTTTAACAGCAGACATAGTGCGGTACAACCGACATCGTTGGTAAACTGGTAAACCTGAAAGGAAAAAAGAATGATATTTTGAAATAGAGCCGTTGAAGTATCGTAATGGTTGGCCTTGGCAAGGCGTTCATTTGAAGGCATGAAACTCAGTCTTCACTTCGAGGCTGTATCAATGGCGCTGGCTAGGTGCCGTTTTCTTGCACCAGCTACAGCATGAGTGATATTTTTCAATGAGAGTGGCACCACGGGGGGGGGGGGGGGGGGGCTCTCGCCCCCCGTCGGGGAGTAACCGAGATTGTCGTCGGGGAATGGCCGGAAGACAAAATCTACATGACGACATAAAATTCGTACAGATTTCGGGGAAAAAAGGTCGAAAAACAGTTGCCGTTTTGTTTGCCAGAAGTCTTACTGTTGCTACTTCATCACCTCCATAATATTTAAAAGCTATCTTAGTTAATGCAGAAAAGCTAATAAAATATGTATAAAGCTAAACTTGTTAAGATTCTAGCTTGAATTCATGATACCAATGAAGTGAGCGAAAATCGTGTACAGTAAGTTGCTAAACTGAAAATTGATTTACTGCCTTACACCGTCAACGCCATGATTTAGCAGACATCTTAGTTATGAGACACCTTTGGGATACCAACGCCTTACCAGTTATCTCTAAAAGGAGATGGCCCGAGTTTAAAAGCCCAATGCACAACGCGAAGTTTGTGAGGGGTCAAACACACCCCGAACAAACGGAGCAATAGCAGCCCAATGGTCAAGAGTCCCGGCCTCCCAACCAAAAGGACGCAAACTCAACTTCAGCGTCTAACCAATACAGAACTAAAAAAAATTCACTGTGTTCACAAATGGCCGCATACCTTTGAGGTCCGACTGTGTGTTCTTGCTATAGTTATAGCCGAAACGTCAGCTAAATTTGTACAGAAAAAGCTTTCCTTCCAAGTTTTCGTCAGTTGAAGTCTGATAACAATTAATTCCATAAAAACCAAGCAAAGAATTAATATTGAAGAATAGTTGGGGGTTTAATTTGCTAGTAGCTCTTTTCCTCTTAGCCCATCGCCACCGTGATTTAAAACAAATTCTCAGTTAATTCAGGAACGTCATCTGAATCTTCCGCCATTTGAAAAGTAAGCAACAATCTTTTCAAATCTAAATTATAAGTGTTTGTTAACGTTAAATTATTATTTTTTAATTTAAATTCATCAGTTAATTTAATTTGTAAATAAAATATATAAAAAAAAAACAGAATTTTGGTCACAATTAGGTTTTTACGACCTTTCATGCTAAAGAATTTTTACGAAAAACATCCAAAA
>JAHWFP010183788.1:0-12941 GCA_023313725.1 Lithobius niger | reverse complement strand
GGAGGGGTGCCCCGGTAACCTAGTGACCGCTCAGAACGGTGAACCAAGTATTCAAGGTGAAGCATTACAAATCTGACGGGAATAGAAAACGATGCATCTTCTATAGGCTGGGGTAGACCACTAATAATTTAAAAAAGAAAATTTACAAACTCATCTTACCTTGTCATAATTTCTTTTGCAGCATGCCTGTGCAGGACAGGTAAATCCAAAAATGAGCAGCTCAGAAGTTAACATTTTACCTAATAGTCAAAAATGCACATAGATTAAATTGTAATAAAATACATTACAAACTAATTCTGGCTCTAGCGGTATTATAGCATCTTCCAAAAGGAAACTAATCCATGAGATTACAGTTTATCACTGCGACAATTAATGGGACACCTGCCTTATATCATTTTATAACAGTTCGCAGTGGTCGTCTTCCGCGTATATACGAACACCAAAGGTCCTCTGTGATGGTAGCTGCGTTGAAGAACATAGCTACTGTCTCATTTGGCATTGTGCCTAATAGACGAACTAGCATGAACGCTCTAATCGTGTCGTCACAAACCGGAATGATTTTCGTTTTCTAACATCACAATTTATAATTTTCGAAGCTAGTGTCTTATAATTTTGCTTCGGCGATCTATTGGAATAATTAATTTTAATTTTTACCGCATTACGCTTTTAGATTTTTGATCTCATAGTAATTATTAGCAAATTAGTACATGCACACACACACATGAAACGTCATGGTTAGTGTAAGCGCTCAATGCATCATATAGTAACAGGTCGTTCATAAATAAAGTTCCATTATATTCAACAGAAAATCTCCTAGACGCCACATTTTAAAAAGGTATTTTGGCAAGGGAAAGACTAACGGTAAGGAAATAGACCTTTGGAGCCGAACTTGATGTGGAGGATCGAAAAAAATGGCGCTGGGAGGTATATCCCTTTAACCCTAATGGAAAACTTAAACACTCAATATTGTTCGGGTCTGAATACTATTCGTTTTCAAGCAAGAACACATTCTAGCACAAGGCTAGACGATGCATAATTTTGAACATAACCCTCCGCAAAAACAAGCTACCTAAAAGTAAAAGTCAAGAACAACAAGCCTACATTTAAAAAGGATCTGATTAGAGTTGAAAAGCGACAAATAGAAGATCTAAACTTCATCTGCGGGTTGCAGATATGAGACAGGAGATGGAGTAGGGTGCCATTTTATATACTGTAGGACTCTACCGAGAAAAAATTTTAGACCTGATTTTTAAAAGACGGTATATATTCAGAAATTTTATTTTCTGGTATTATGTGGACAGGAGGGTATTGTTTCAAAATGCAAATGCTTTCCAAGTTATTCCTAGTTCTTCATTATGTTTTCCTAATGTGGAGTGCACCCTGTCGCTATTCGATACTAGACCAACGAATTCATTTTATCATTGTATTTGGGAATAGGTTCGTGGGAGGAAAATACTTAGTTTAAAAACTATTTAATCGTCCCATGTATGACTCTGTGTAGGAGGATTCACTGCATCGAATATGATAAATTACGTTACGTTTATTTTCAAATTCTGGTTATGATCGGTTGTTTTTCATGGATTATTTAGAAAGGTTATTGAGGTTTACGTTTCTGGACGAAACAAGGTTGATTCCTTTTAGGGTAATCACTGTTAATCAGCTTCTTACGATTTTCTGTTGCGCTCGGTAATATAGGGCAGTGGCGCAACGTTGTATTATTGTATATAACTCTATGCTGGAGCCATTAACTGGGATAGCTGCAAGGGTCACTGGAGGGGGAAAAGAAAGGCGTTTTACTGAAGCCAATGCTATTAGAGTGGATTTATTAGGCTTATAACGCGCGATTTTTGTCGATTTGTTGGCAGTTGCTGACATTTTTAAGCAAGTGGAATCTTTATTTTCCAATTACAACCTAGCAGCATAATGGATTGGAGAAAACAACGGGTTTTTAAGCCTATAAAACCTCTCTGAAAGCACTGCCTTGACTGGAAGTGCCGTTGTTTAACCCTACATTTTAATCTAGTGCCCCTTGCAGTTATCTCTCTTGTAGCCAATATGACGTCACATGACGCTCATCTATAGAATGGAAAAACGTTTGTAGGCCCTGGTTTATTTTGGTGGTTTTGCAGTATTTTCTTGGTTTCGACTAGTTTTTCTAGTACTTCCAGAGGAATCCGTTTTCAGCAAACTTTTACAAGATGTAATCTATTTTCTCGTAAAAGAAGGAAATTATTTAAGGTGTGGGAGTAGATACGTTACTTGGTTAGTAACAACGTTTTTTTATTAATGAGATCTATGAATGAATTGTAATGAATCAAACGCATGGTGTGCATTGGTTTTCTGTGATGGCTAAATGCTCTATTTTTTTATGTGTTAATTGTTATTGTAGTGTCGAGGGACGAGATTTAGTTACTGACTGCTTCTTCCATCGTAAATTACAAGAATGGGTGGGTTTCATTGAGGATTTTTAAAAAAATTTTAAATATGAATTTCTTTGAGCCTTAAGTTAGCCGAAGCAATTTAATGCTTGTATGACTGAACCGGCTCCTTTTTGAACATTACCAGACTTTTTTGAGAGAAGAAATACCTAGTAAAGGGAGATGCTAACCCGGGGATTCGATCATCATAGGGGCCGATAGATTGTCCAGAATTGGGCAGAATAGTTCCCATAGCCGCTGAAGGAGCATGGTAGCCTCTCACGCTACCCTGGTCGGCAGTCCTGTCAGGGACTTTGCCAAGATCCCCTTTCCAGGGGTTCGACTAGATTCGCAAACCTCCAGCAACCAGGCTGAGCTCTCTCACCGCTCTGCCACTTGGAGTTCAAAATCAACCTTGGGGAGTCGTCACCAGAGCGCTGATAATATTCAGTACTACAAATTTTTTCATAAATTCATCATCGATTTTATTTAATTAGTATCAGCCGAGAAAATGGATATAAGGCGTACCATAGGTATGCTTCACACAATATGATATAGAGCTATTTTAAGAGAAGAACTAAATACAGATGCAAACCTACTTACGTTGCCTTTTGGATTTATATGTCAGACTGCCTGAGTGGGGAATCGAACCCAGGACCTTTAAAACCCCGCTCAGGCAGTCTGACATATAAGTCCAAAAGTCAAAGTGAATAGATTTGCATCTGTATTTAGTTATTTCTTGTGAGCCTTTGGCTTTCCCCGCCTTTAAGAGAAGAACGTGGTACCATAAAAAATTTTAATGGCATCTAATAGGTTATAATGTAATAGTTATAAATAAATTATTGATGGATGAAAACATATTGTGGTCCATATGACCATTGAACTTATAAGTAATGAATATTTTATATGTCTCTACTTTTATTTTAATATATTGATTATTTTTCCTCACAAATTCTATTTACAACACTTCCGTGACTCGTCTTATTTGTTAACAGTTGACGGAACCCCAGTATGTAAAATATATTGTTTTAATACTACTTGCTTTAAAAATTTTTATTTAAGACATTATTTGAATTATTATTATTATTTTTTTTGGGGGGTAATAATATTTTAGCATATTTATTTAAATTTGTGTACCACCTAGCCACTAGGCATTGCAGAATTATTGGTAATAAAGTTAATTTTAATAAAGTTAATAATGTTAAAAACATCCGACCAAATCTAGCCATAGTTCGAACAGTCATACCTAGTTTACAACCATGAACCCTCTGTACGATATTTTTATTCCTATGTGCTGTACTACGTTGTGTACAATTATATTGTTGCAATTATGCCTGCAACTTCCCGACCAGGATCAGGCACAGGCCCCCGAGAGAGCAGGGACAATTTTTTTGTTTAATTTTGTCTGCGTACCTTTTTTTTTTTGGTGTGTTAGCCACTTTTTCCCCCGAATTTCCTCCTCCTCCCCTTTTAGGGACTTTAAACACCTTATTTAGCCGTTATTGTCCTTCCCCCCCCCCCCTTTTTTTTGGCACTTTTACGCCACTGCTGCAGAAAAAAAGAGCACTTTTTTTCAGCAAATAGACACTTTACGATGAGGACATGACCCCCTCGCCCCCCTCCGTGCCGTGCACATCCCTCTTCCCAACAATACCGTAAGGGAATGATAATGCTCCTAGGTGAAATTCAAAGCAGTGGTACACCCAGGAAGGTTATTGGGAGGGAAATTACAATCAAAAAGGGGGACGATAAATAATTCAACTGATTGATCTAGAAAAAAGTAAAGGGTGAGT
Source organism: Lithobius niger (assembly GCA_023313725.1). Taxonomy (NCBI): domain Eukaryota; kingdom Metazoa; phylum Arthropoda; class Chilopoda; order Lithobiomorpha; family Lithobiidae; genus Lithobius; species Lithobius niger. The sequence continues at coordinate 8,731 of JAHWFP010183788.1, read as the reverse complement.
GCCGTAAGTTCCCCAAAACCCTGTAAAACAATTCATTTTCGGCATTTTAGTACCTGTGATACATTTAAAAGGCCAATTTTCAAAAATATTGTTAACTGCAAATATTGCTTCATTTATTTACTTTTATCAAATTTTAATCTGAACTTCGGTAGCTGAGAGGTACACTTTCCTCCTTTGGGTTCCTCTGCGCGGGGGCCCCCCCCCCCCCCAGATCACCACTAGTTTTCAGGTAAACCTATAAAGTTTTATCCCAACATGTAAACAGCAGTATATCAATAAACTATAAACAAGCATAAAAATATATTCTGCCTTCACCCTGTCATTTTTTAAGTCGAACCTTGTGAATAAATTTAACCACTCTTTTTATGATGGCCAGCACTGACACATATTAGAGAGGATGATGACTGTATGATGGGAGGACGACTACCGATATTTTAACATCCCGCCTACCAAATTGTCTAACACCGTGCCCCCATACTACACTGCTCTTTTGTTATTGCAGTTCAGTTCAGCTTGTCCAACAATGGTTCGCCATTTCAGCTGTTATCACTTAGTCCTTTAAGTGATAACACAGATCAATGACTCGCGATTATACTCGCGATGAGTGTAAACGGATACAATTTTGCATCACTCGAAAATTCCTGCTGCGTGGGAATGAAATTTCGAAGTGAAAACTGGAATAAAACCAAGGGACTCGTTTGTTTGGTTCAGTGTTACTATATTCTAATGTTTAGTTTCTTAGTCCTCTACCCCTTAATAAAAAGAACAAGCGAATCAAGCTGAACAGAAATCCAAGCTGACTGTAAAGATGACCAGTGTGTGCCGTTCTGAACCTATCCATACGTTGTCGAAAAAATTATAATTTGCAGGTGAGGTACATTGGTTTGAGGATTGCTCCCTGATAAAGCAAGGACCCGCAAATGTTATGCACACAAAAGTTATTTAATTTTTGGCATTAATTCCATGTCTTGTTCACCTAAAACAAGACCAAACATAAAGAACGGCCCCTAAATTGCAATAAAATGCCTATAATGAACACATACTTACAATTTTAAAAGGTAAAATACTAAAAAAAAAACAGATAGCCAGGGCTGCTGGTGTGTTTAGGTCGCCATCTTGGAATGACATCATCAAAATTCAGACAATATTGACAGGAAGGCTTTGAAACAGGTCAAACCACGTTTGCATCGTGGGAAAATTTTATATACAATTCAAAAATCTTTGTTTGTTTGCACCCTCACTGCAAACAGACAAAGAGTTTTGGCAGACTTGCCTCTTCTGGTGTCCAAATGCCTACTAACGTGCTTGCCATGCATGATAATCAATAATTCAGATGACAGACCCTTATTGTGGCACGCTCTTGATTTTGGTAAGACGGGAGCAAACAAATAAGGAGCCCACTGACTAGGGCAAATAACATGACTGTTGGTTTTTCACTCAAGTTTTGTTTTATACGATTATGTGACCACGGAACAAAATATGAGTCGGTGCAGAAAAATTAATTTTTGCATTTACTGTTTTATGCTATGTGAGTTGTTTGGACTAATCAGTGAGCTCCTTATTTGTTTGGAACCACCAGCATTCACTACTGTTTACCAGTTCGATTAAGACAGGAGATGCTGGGATAGCCCTCATATGATCAATCGGCTTGTTATTCTGCCTTTTTCCAAGGCAACGGCAAAGTTACCATAGGTTAACATTTAGAGGAAAGTTTTGTTACTGCCACCACCTTTACTTCACTAGGCATACCCGTTTGGGCTCCATAGTGGATATGTAAGCCAGAGAAGTGAACATTCAATACTAATTGTGAACTCTACTTCTTTTCCCCTTTTAAACGTTTTCTTAAATCAAGACTGGAAACCAACAGTTAAATAAAGATATAAATAACGGGAAGACAGTGGGGAACACATTCCTAACATTTCACAATGTTTGGAAAGCTGTTCCCAAGTACTTGTTTTAAAGCTTGCGAATGGTATCATCCAAAAATTGGCTCTATTCTTTTAACCATTTCATGCCTGCAGTAGCCAAATGGCAATAGCTACAAGATGGAGCCATTATTAAGCCCCCAGGCACGCTGCGAGCCTTGTAGGGGTGCCTGGGCACCCAAGCAAAGCAAGCAGCAACAGCCCAGTAGTCAGCATCCTAATGCCCAAACCAAGTGAACACCGGTTTAAATTCCGTGACTGACCTAGTTAAAAAACACTCACCAGAATTAGTTCGGGCATGAAAGGGTTAAAGTAGACGTTACCGGTATTTGCAGTGCACTAACAAAATTCAGAAAGCCACATGCAGGTTGTCTTCCGGTACAAACCTTTAGTTCTGACCAAACACAGAAGTTAATAGCTGCAGAAAAGTTTGAAAACCACAAGATCCGACTGAACCGCACCACACTCTTAATACTTCCCATGCAATGGTTTGCAGAACTGATTTGGCAAAAGAAAATCATGTTGTTCTGCATGAAGAGCAAGGAAATATACCAACAACTCCTGGCAGCATGTACCATATGGTCTGTGGTGATGATGATCGCCTCTCATGGCCTACTGCGTACTATTATTGCAGGATACTGAAGCAGCTTGTGACCAACAAATACCATGTGCGTCTGCGCCCAAATATGTTAAAACCATCATAATCTTTTTCTTGTTTCGCTTTGTCAGCAGTAGAATCCTTTGTCAAGTTCTAGCATATCTGGGTAAGCGAGTGGACCATCTCAAGGCCAACTTTCAGACCAACTTTCAGGCCAACTTTCAGGCCAACTTTGAATGCTGTCGACATCTGTGGCACATTTAACTAGTTTCCTGACAAAGCGGCTTGTTTGCTTCATCTGTTGCTTCATCCAGTTCTGTCATGAATACTGCTCCATGCAGTTTTGCGAGAACACCGGCTACCTATCCAGAACCGTTAACGAATCAAATTTCCTGCATCAAAGACTGGCCTTGTGACAATAAAACATACACTGAGAGGATGGAAAGAACGAACGACTACCTCCACTGCAGTTTGAACCCAAGGCTTCCTACTTACTAAGTCAGGCACTCTAACCACTGCACTCCCAGAGCCGACTTTCACTGCAGGCTCCAACTGAGCTTAGTAGCTGTTCAACCTTTGCAGTGGTGACCTAAAGGTCGCAAACATGCAGAAAGGAAGGGAAGGGAATGCAACGTACTTCTTGGCTTTCACACTAGAAAATCATGCATGCACTAAAGAAAGACTAAATCACACGGTTAGGATTAAGTAAGCCAACAATCTGCATCGAACACTGGGCTTGTGAGTCTTCTCTGTGTTTCTCAATATGATTGTATACCTTTTATTCTCATAAGGCCAGTGTTTGATGCAGACTGTTTGTTCTGTTATCCCCTCTACCGTGTGAAATATAAATTATTTACACCAGTCTTCTACAATGGAATCTCCTATTTTAGGACTCTATGCCATAGTCCAACACAAAGGTTTCCAAGTCCTATTATGGGTATAATTTCTTCGGTGCTGAAGCTCTCGTCACCAAGGCTAGATGGGAACTTAACCTTGGTGCAATGCATCCCTCTTCGTGGCCTTTACACCAACCCTTGACACTAGTTAGTCACCCCAAAGTGTCGAACAAATATCCTCCTCTTCCTGGCCATCCTATCTCGACCATACGCCATCATCTATTGGTTTCAGGGAAACATGGGTCGGTGCCAAAGCCAATTTTTAATAAGGTCAACTACAATTGACTATTTCTCTTGATGGTAGGATGCAAGGATCAGAGGATAATCCTGCTTTTGGGGTCATTGCAGTCACTTTTCCCATACCTGACATAGAGTCCTCGGAGGTGGTATTCTTAACAGTTCCTTCTTTTTATTTGGTGAACAATTATGATACAACCTAATAGTGTGGAATTATCAACAATCTCCATGACTACAGCTTGTATGGTAGATTGTATCGTTTCATGGAGGCATTTTTGTATACATGGTTTTTTATCATAGGGGGGGGGGATTGAGGCTTAATGGCGCATCGACGGCTTGGTGATTAGCGCCAACCTCAGTCACAGTGCAGTGGTCCGGGTTGCCACTGCACCACACATTACAGAGATGTTATTCAAACCCCTAATCTAAATCTTGTCATACATCTGTACCTCCTGCAAAAATTGAAAAACACCGGACAGGAGGACAGACTTATCGCCCAATTGACGCACAATGTCATGCGGAAGATGGAAACGACGACGAAAACCATCAAGATGGCTACAATCAGCAAGGAAGTGCCGGACCGTAAGTGGCCGCCGACACCAATAACATTCAGGAGGGTCAACCCCCCGCAAAAGGAAACAGTGAGTAAGTCGAGTGTGACCAATGCGCAAACGGGCCAACACCACCTCCTCACGGCGACTGCGGCGACACGCCGAGTGCCATTCCTCAACAGTGCCTTTAATAGCTCGTAATTTATTGCCGTCCTGTCCATCCCACGAGGCTTGCCAAAAAGCATGTAACCTCAGACGCAGAGTTGGAAAAGCGCCCGAGGGAACAAGCCTGAGATCCCTACCGAGAGGGCCAGAAAGGGCCCCTTTTGCTGCAGAATCCGCTTGCTCATTTCCACCTATCCCAACAGGGCCCGGGATCCAGCAGAAATTTTTATCATAGGCAGGTACGCACAATCCCTCTTACCTGCAGGTGACCTGGGTACCCCAATTTTGTGTGGGGCTTAACATCCCTTGCTGGAGCAATAAAGAGTCTGCATTAAAACCTTCGTGTACAGTCATTGCTGGTGGGTGACACCCCTCTGCTTCTAATCCGGAATTATGGCCACGTGCAAAATTCAGTTACAGTTGTCCACCAGCAAAACTAATAACTGGGCCTATGCAGATGGCTATCATTTTTCTCCAAGTGAGACTGTCTACATTAACTATTGTTGTCGTCCTGATCTAGAATTTCACCTATAGGTTAAAACGCCAATTCTTTTCTAAATGCATCCAGAATTTTTCGCCCTACTTTTGGATAACCAGCACACGTGGTTACCATATTTAAAGCAGCTGCAGACAAATGTAGTCCTTCAGTGAAAACCTTTCGGGTTTTAACTGGTAATGACTGCAATGCTGTTTTGTATTGCTCGACCAGCAACACTTCACTGAAGATTTCAGATATTCGTATTGTTCTGGTTACGTCATACCATTTTGTGGAAAGCCTATACTATGTATATCAGGGAAGCCACCATTATGATTCTGCCGGATTATACCGGAAAATCTTACTTAGGAAGGCGAATTTTTCCAGAGTCAACAGCCTAGTTGGGCCTCCATGACTACGGTTGGAATGACACTTTGCCTGCAGGCTTATATGTCCATGGTTTGTTTTCTCCCGGATAGCTAAATATGGATTTATGATCAGTTCCCTATGCAGTGTAGTATTTCTCTGGATCTTGCAGACGGGTGACACTCCTACAGAATGACACTTGTAGGAGTATTGCATCCTTTCGGTTGGCTTAAGAGGAAGTAATCACGTCTTCACTGAATGATCCAAGAGCGATTCCATAGTTGGTTTTACTTATGTTTGAAGCTCACATGTCTATTACTTCAGGTTCCCATCAATGTTATCTGTGTGTGTATCTGTGGTACGATCGGCCATGTCCTTAGCTTTGCTCCAAGATATCTTCAGGAACAAAATTTTACCTTTGCAGATTCCAAGACGCAGTGCGAGTGCAATTATCTTTGATTCATGCAGTCGTATGATGCTGTCAGTCCATGAGCATATACATGATTTTTGTACCCTTCTTTTCACATCCCTCCCTTTTTTCAATTCAGCAGAATATTTTAGTGCCATTGCGAGGACGAGGCAAAAAGGGTCCCAGGCAATGTGCAAGCTAAGTAGGCCACTCTGGCTGTCCTACAGTTACCAGCAATAAAAGAACTGCCAGTTGTAGCTTGTGATGCTTCCTCCGTCCTTCATGATAAACTCATGGGTCTATAGCAAGAGAAATGAGATCAGGTTACAGCTGGTAACAATTTATTTACAATTAAGCCTGAGGTTCGACAGTCTGGCTTCATCATCACCGGTTAGTAATAAGGAGTAGGTGGGCCATATCTCAATGACGGTGGACCCTTGCTCCACAGTTAGGATGCCCCCGAGTGCATGTTTTGGTCTGTTCCCTTGCAAAGGCCAAGTCTGCATCTTGGTGGAGTGTCAGGCAATACATGCATCTCGTGTCTGCTCTGGGATACGTAGAATGCTACCAGAAACCCAGAGTGATAATACAAACAGTCTTGTGAATCTAAAATTCTTTGAACTCATAGGGTTCTATGGCCTAATTTTTTATAACTTGAGTTTTTTGTTTTTTGTGTATGTGTGGTTACGTTAGCAGCCAAAACATCATTCTGACTGAAGTTTATTCTCTATGGTTCTCTAGCTACATTCGCTATGAATATTTTATACCTGTTGCTCTTCAGCCACATCTGCTTGGTTTATGCTCCGATTGTCCCACTTTTTCACCCTTCTGCTACTTTTTTCTACTGGTAATTTGTTTTAATGCTTCATCTGTGCATCATATTAGTAGCCTAGCCAAGCATACAATTAAGTTCTGAAAAGCGCATTTACTTGGGCACGCAAGACGTGCTGTACTATATACATTAGTATATGTGGAATTTGCTGTATTCAGCGGGCAGAAGTCGATATGATTTCCTCTGAGTGCTCCACAGGGCAGTGCTATGTTGTTCTACTTGTATGATTTCTGCCCAGGGCTCACCTCAAACTTCGGCCCCCTCCTTCAAATATTAAATAAGGGATTTCATGAATTTACTGTGCCATCGAGGTCTTATCATGAAATTTCAACCACATCAGACCAAAATAATTTCAATCGCGTCACACCAAAATTTCAACCATATCGGACCAAAATAATTCCAATCATATCAGACCTAAACTTCAACCACATCAGATCAAGAGAATATCAGCCACATCAGATCAAAAGAATATCAGCCACATCAGACCAAAATTTCACCACATCAGTCCAAAATAATTACAATCACATCAGACCAAAATTTCAACCATATCAGACCAAAATAATTTCAACCACATCAGACCAAAATTGTGAACGTGTTTCAAGCTGTCATACTCAGACAAACAAAAGTAAACAGACAAACAAAAGCAAACAGACAAACAAAAGTAAACAGACAAACAAAGGTATTAAGGACAGAATGGTCAAAGTATGGGCGCACGCAAATAACCAATGCGTTGCTGGGCCCATTTCTTCACGTCCTTCTTCCTTCTATGTTTATTATGGCAAGACCACATGAAAATGTTTTTCTGTGTGAATGTGTGTAAGAGCTATAGGTAAATTTGATGAGGCACAAATAAATGTTGCAAACCAGTGCCCGTGACTGTAGTTTTTACAGGCATTAACAAAAGGCAAGACTGCTTGTCTCTAGGTGTTCCAACTATGTATGTTTTCGGCTACCCCAAATTACCACTTATTGGTTTTAAAAAAATGTGGGTTTGATATGCGTAAAACGTTTCTGATTTGTCATTACATGCGCAGAAAACAGAAAGCTTGAAGAATATTCCAAAAATTGTTGTGTAATCTCATAAAAAAGGATAAGACACCCCGTGAAAAATTTCTTTGCTGTTTGTGACCTTCACATTTGTGTACATTCACTTTAGTGGGTGAGTAGAATCGAATAAGGTAACTATTGTAAATAATCTTTAAAGATTGAATGAACATAAACGACGTTTTTTGGCTTTGGACAAGTAGAAATTTTAAAAGATTTACCTTCAGAATTCTTAATTATGCAACAGGCAAAGATCTTACCTGGATCCCTTACTTTTACATGTCCATTGTAAAAAGGCTTAAAGTATTCTGTCTGAAAAAAAAGATTGAAATAGGAACATTTGGTAAGGTAATGCAAAATATTGCTCTCCCCCCCCCAAAAAAAAAGTCTAGAATTGTTTTCTGTTTTTGAAAAAAGGACCACTTTTCTGCATCCGAAATTCAATTCTGATACCTAAAAACTTTTTTTTAATTTTTCGAAATATTTGAAAGAGTACCTGCAAAAAAAATTCAGTTTGGTTCAGTATAGCCACTATTCACTATGCTGATTCCCTCAAATTATTCATAAATTCTATTCGATGGAACACATAGGAACAGTATTTATGACTCGGTCGTGCGACTATGAGTCCAATGATGTGGTTCCCTTTGTTCACTCTTTTTCATGCCCATTGTAAAAATACCATAGTTAGCACTCTTCAGAAACTGGAACGGACACTGATGGTGTCGAACGAAGTGGGTCGAGTTTTCTTAAAGCCCCTGTTAGCACGTTTCAAAACCGTGAAGGGAGAGGGTTGATATCGAATGAAATTGCAAGAGTAAAATTAAGGTACAATTTACGCAGCAGACTGACCACTACAATCAGGAGCCACTTTTCAAGGGGGGGGGGGGTTCAGGCTTAATGGCGCGTCAACAGCTTGGTCAGTAGCGCCAATCTTCAAGGAAGCACCCCTCTGAACCACCCAGCACCATGCCCTAACTTCCACACTTTGCCCACACTAACAACTCATTGGAATATGATTAAAACGTAATGTTAGTAAATGATGAAAATAATACATTCGCCAGAGATAGAGCACGGAGATACGGATTTACTTAGGTCCACATATAATGAAACTCAGTAGGTCTGTGAATTACGTTTGGACCTAAAACAAGTTGAAGAATGAATGTCACAATACCAAAGCAAACGGTTTTGAAACAAAGTGTCCAAAAATGAAATAAAAATAGATCCACGCTGCCA
>JAHWFP010183787.1:59404-84370 GCA_023313725.1 Lithobius niger | reverse complement strand
GTCCGTTTTTCAACTTCGCAACGGTACCAGATATTGACGACCATTGTTTACAACGTTAGATTCAGTGTGAGAAGTTAGTTAAATAACATGGCAAATTAAAACATTGTTGCCTCCTTATAGCTAATAGAATTCTTCGACGTAACTAAATTAAATAATAACATTTGATCGTCGAATTAAAATGCTAAGGTAACGCTCAATAAAAACAAATGGATTTTAGCTTCGTTTAAAATAGTCTCGTAACATTGTTGCATGAATGAATAGGCTTATCGTCGAACCAAATTCTTAATTAGGCCTACATCTGCTACTTACGAAATTAAAACTGCATTTTTTAAATTAGGCCTAAAAATGAAAATTAGGTTAAAATTAATCATGGTAACGTGAAGTTGCTACGAGTCGCTGTTGGCTTCATCAACAGCGTCTCTCTCGTCGTCCCTACTACCGCTGATCTATATAGGCGACGTGGCGCATTACGTTGCAACACTGTAACTGTGTGCCTGTAGGCGCACCGTGTTGCAAAAATGAATAGGCTTACTACACAATCCATATCTCCGTTAGCTGCTATTTACGAAATTAAAACTGCTGGTTAAAATTAGGCCTAAAAACTGACAATTACGCCTAAAATGTAAAATAGGCCTAAAAGCTAACATATTTTTAACCGACAATTGTGTTGGCTACTGCTTTTAGATTTGGATAATAGAGATAGCTGTTGTAATGCATGATAGAGGTGTGCGCCTCAACATTGGAAGTGGAGGAACTGTACAGAAGATCAGTGCGACTAGGCAGTCGCTTTAGCCGCTTATTGGAGTATGGATTGGAGTATGGATTGGAGATTTGGAACCCACATTTAATGAAGGATAATATTGAAAGCTTGCAGAGGAAATTCGCCGAGTGCCCACTCCTGGTTGTTATAAATTAACGTTCTTCAGCGGCGGATCAAACTGAACTTAGAATGACTTGAACACAGGCGACTTGTTATAGACCTATGTATATACCTGTTATAAACTGGTCCGTACTGAAATTTATCAGGGCGACGATCCTCCACTTTATTCATACAACAAAAAATTTTACCCGAGGCTACGCAATGCATGGATTGGAAGAGGGCAAAGACCAATATTAGATATTACTATTCGTTCTTCGTGTGAGGCGAATGTGGAATTGTCTGCCCCAGAATGTGGTAGCTACCCCAAATCTGTTCTTATTCAAGGATAAGCTTAGGCAAGATTTAATTGGCAAAAAACTATCTTTTTACTCGACGGGGGTTACCATTACCTATGTTTTAACCTTTTATACCCATTACATAATCTAAGCAATGCATCAGAGATATCTAATGGTATGCTGCTCTGTCCTATTCTCGAAATAATGTATACCACACGCCATGGCTGTTTGCTGTGACGTGCATATCACGTGACTGGGCTAGTCCAATCAGACGGCCAAACAGCCGTTGCTCTCATTCGTCATTGGCTAATTCATGGTGACGTCACGGCAAACAGCCATTGCGCATGGTTTAGAATAAACTTTTATTATTTATTATTATTATTGAATTGCCCGTACAATGACTTGTACTGAACTCATGTCTAAAAACTGCAAGTATTTAATTCGGATATCGGCAGATTACATTCTGTTCTGCCACAAAGGATTAATTTGCCTAAATTTAACTATTTCCAGGTATTTGCAACATGTGCAACATTTTACGTTCCTCTGACCATCATCCTGCTTCTCTATTGGCGGATTTTCCAAGCGGCTCGCAAGCGCATCCGGCGGAAGGTGGGCACCAACGCTCTTAAGGTGAAGGGGTCGGAAGACCCCAAGGCAGCCAAAGCTGCGGCCAAAGCAGCAGCTAAAGCAGCCAAGGCAGCCAAGGAGGCAGCCAAAGCCAAAGCCAAAGCAGCCACAACGTTGGCGCCGACCGGTCTGTCGGAAACGACGGCCTTCACGACGATCTCGGCAAGCGTGAACACGTCGCCTGAGAAGTCTAGCTCCACGAACGGATCCACGAGCCAGACGAGTCATATGAGCGATATGAGCCGAATGGAGATGCTGCCTAAGAAGGAGAAAGTCAGGCATAAGGAATCGTCAGAATCAAAAAGAGAGAAAAAGGTAGGATTGTTTGGTTCTGAAATTAATAAAAAAAAAATTATAATGTTTTCAGAAAGTATGCACAGGGTTATTAACCTCACACGTAGAGCCTGGCAGGGGGAGGGGCTGGCAAGGTAGGCGATTTTTACTGGGCCCAGGGAATTTCGACTTGAGCTGCGCTGATCACCTAAAACGAACATCGTCCGTCTTGGGCTTCTAATACCGCTTCCACACTGGACCCCGAACACCGCATTAGGTGTTCGACTTGCACCCACAGGCAAAACTCGACACCATTCCTTCCATCCCCCTTTCCACACTGACTAACTAATCTTTTTCTCGCTACAACATTTTCAGCACTATCGTTGTTCCTTTCTGTTTTCCCTCTGCCGTACTCTCCTCCTGCTTTCCCATTATCTTTCTACTAGCCGAGTCGCTCGTTTCGCTCGCTCATTCCGCATCGTCTCGCTCCCCTACCCCTCCCCCTCCCCTTTCCCCCCGTCTCGCTCTACCCCCCCCCCCCCATTTAATTTGCCGTTCGGTCGGTAGATGGCATCGTATGTTCGCGCTGCTGGCCGTTGCGTTCCGGGCGTAGCTACTATCTCAGCGGGGCTTGGCTGCTACTCTTATAATTTGCCGTTCCGTTCCGTCGGTAGATGGCATCGTATGTCCTGCTGGCGGAAGATGCAGATGACTGTTTCGTTGCTTGCTGCTGCTGCTTGCGGATTTAGTGTAATTATATATATAGATTACTTATCACCACTCCAAGATTGAAAAACTTGCCCTAAATTGCGGACTCGCACACCGACTGTTTCTACACTGCTTCAGCGTCGGCGTCTCAAGTCCCAACTTTGAGCCGGACTTGAATCGAGGGTCGGCTCCCAGACCCGAGTCAGAGTCCAGTGTGGAAAGGTCAGGCTTGGACCCGGGGCAGGTCCGGACTTTTTCCCCAGTGTGGAAGGGATATTAACTGATGTACGTACACACTGCTATAAAAGCTAATAAGAAAAAAGTTTTTTGGCGCTTGGCCTAATCAGTTAGGGTCTTTATGTTCTAAAATATGCCTTCCTTTGGATTTTGTGGCGATTTGCATTATTGCGTATTTTTGGATTCAGCGCACCGAGACCAATCGGAAAATCAATGTTTTCATTCCGTTTTTCTTTGGTAACGATAATATGGTCACGAAAATTCAGTTTTAGGGTTTTTACTGCGAATATTTTACAAAAGAGATTCCTATCAATATTTATCGATACTTCAATTCAAAGACGGTCACAAGAGTTCATATTTTACCATTGATCAATCCCTTGGCATCTAGGAGATTTTCTGTTAAGTATTCTGAAATTGTTTTTCGGCCATCCTGTGCATATTTGGCACACTTACCTCTTGGATCTACTTTCGTGACGTATCATCATTAGTGGCTTATAACGACACAATTCTGGCGTTCATGGTGTTACGTGACCCTTGTTTCATTGATGTTTTCTTACTGCACGCGAGATGCTGAGTCATGAGAAGAAGCGAGCGGAAGTGATGGTATAGCTACGCTGAAAATCCCGAAATGGTACGATGGCAACCCGTGCAGATTGAGAACAGCGCAAGGCTGTTGTAGGGACAAGAAGGAATCTCCTGTTAAGAAGGCCCCGCAACATTCTCTCTATTTTGCTTTTGGGGAAAATGAAAGATGCACATTTTTTCCCAGAAATAGATTTTTGCCCAGAAACAGATTTTTGGCTGCCATTTTCCAACACAAAAAATGATCTTGGAAGGGGATGATCTGGCATCGTGGATGATATTTCTCTGTGACAGTGGTCTTGAAAGTGGATGATCTGGCATCGTTGATGATATTTCTCTTTGACAGTGGTCTTGGAAGTGGATGATCTGGCAACGTAGCACTGTGTGTCAGATTTTAACTTTGAATACCATGGATTAGGCCTACCAACTTCCCAAGACCAGAGTACCAACCCTCCCTTTCATTTCTCATTGAACTGTGTTCTACGATTAGCGTTGGTCTTGGTTTCAAGTGTTGTGGGAAAGCACGATTCACAGGGCTTTTACTGTCCAAAACAAAAAAAGAAGGGAAATCAAATAGAAACATTGGCTTTCCAATTGCTCTCTGTCCACTGAATGCACAGCTTTACAAATCTACAAACAAATTTACATAAAGAACCTGACTGGAAATGAGGGCCCCGACAGGCAGTTTGTACCAGGCTCAGATAATCATGCTACTAGCTCTGCTGCCCCGACCAGCTGCACCAACCCTGCACAGTTCCTTTCACTTCTCGCCACAGTTGTGACCAATCGCCTCGCAATGAAGCAGCGACCTCATCACGACAGTAAAAGCTACCAAGACCAACGCTAATCGTAGAACACAGTTCAAGGAGAAATGAAAGGGAGGGTTGGTACTCTGGTCTTGGGAAATTGGTAGGCCTGATGCATGGTATTCAAAGTTAAAATCTGACACACAGTGCTACGTTGCCAGATCATTCACTTCCAAGACCACTGTCACAGAGAAATATCATCAACGATGCTAGATCATTCACTTTTAAGACCACTGTCAAAGAAATGTCATCCAAGATGCCAGATCATCCCCTTCCAAGATCATTGTCAAAGAGAAATATCATCCACGATGCCATATCATCCACTTTCAAGACAACTGACAAAGAGAAATATCATCCACGACGTCAGATCATCCATTTTCAAGACCACTATCTCAAAGAAATATCATCCACAACGCCAAAGCATCCGCTTCCAAGACCACTATCAAAGAGAACTATCATCCATGATGCCAGATCATCCACTTTCAAGACCACTGTCAAAGAGCAAAGTCCACGTTCAAGACCACTGTGAAATTTCATCCACGGTCAAAGAGAAAGTGCAGATTATAGATTGTGTTACATTCACTTGGTAACTCACTAGATACACTCGAATATAAAAGTATTCCCGTTATCAGCCGTTTCTGGTCTGTTTAGTCCCGTGACGAGACAAGACTAAAAATTTCATCAGCACTAGCACCCATTTATAGGCTTAAGTGCATACCAAATTTGATCCCGATACAAGCTTTGATCGAAAATTGAAAGTAGAATAATCCATCAAAGACGACGACAACTACAGATAAGTTCCTATTTTTGTTATAACTGTAACAATACTGTTTTAAGTTTTTAAAGTCAAATAATTATGTTGTTCTTAATTAACACTGATGGGATTTTGGATCCATTTTTTTTTTTACGCTAACCCCGAAATACGTCTTCCGGCGCATTGAAGATGAACTACAAGCTGAGCTTTCATTTTGTCTTGTGTCTTTGTGTTTCTGTAGGTTGATGAGCTGCCACCGTAGCAGTATGTCTTACATTTAATCACAGTGTAGAAATTTCTAGATATGATTTAAAAAAAAGACAGTTGTAATAGTTCAGTCGCCAAGCAGTGAGTAAAAATATTACTACCGAGTTTTGTTTTTTATTATATTTCAGTCGCATCGTGACTTATAGCTGCAAGGCTATGTTTTGGGGTTGAATCTTCCTTAGTCTATAAGGCTGAGGTTATGCCAAATGAATAAAATAAAATATTCACGTGACGTTTCGCTCACTCACTGTCAACGTCCGCAGACATATAGTGAAACAGTTCCATTTGTTGAAGTACCTCGACCTGCAAAATCTGTAACACGACTACCTTTGCTTGTTGGAGAATACACCTTGGTGTTACTAAATTAATGAATTTATTTTATGTATGACCACTGGTTTCTATTCTGAAAAAAAATCCTCATACAAATGGGAATACATATAACCACCAACAGTTCTACTACTGAAATTACTGCACGATTTAGTGCTTTACCCATCAAGTTTAGCCTTTGGTCGTACCGCAAATTCAATAATAGAATTGTTTGTGGTCATAAGTTTTCCATCATGTATGTGGAGATTTTTTGGACTAGAAAATGTTTGGTCATACTTCTAACCACAGGGGCCCGTCGTCTGTCGCTCACACGCCGCATGGATGCAGGCTGCATATACTGTATACATATGTGTAATGAAAGGGTTGAAACTAGCCAAAAGTCATATCGTAGAACAATCCGTACCTGACTTGAGCATTAGTAAATTGTACGTTTACGCGCTGTTATCATCACTGGAACTCGCGCTGAACGCCTTTATTGATAACTTGTTTCACGTTGTAAGTCATTAATCGTACCACTACGTTGTCTAGCGCGATCTGAAAGGCATTTTAGCATCAAGGTCAAAGCCCTGGCCATTACCGGAAGTTAGACTGAGACAACAATGACTATACCACGTGCCATGGCTGTTTGCTGTGACGTGCATATCACGTGACTGAGCTAGTCCAATCAGACGGCCAAACAGCTGTTGTTCTCGTTCGTCATTGGCTAACTCATGGTGACGTCACGGCAAACAGCCATTGCGCATGGTTTAAAAAGCTTCTCAAATCGCTTTGGACAACGTAGTGATACAAATAATGACGTCAAGCGTGAGACACGTAGTCAGTAAAGACGTTCAGCGTGAGTCCCAGTGATTGGAATAATGATTATTTTTAATAAAAAAAAACGGATTATTTTACGTTTCTTTCTTGCGGCACGACAGACGACGAGCCGTTGTGCTGCTAACATATCGTTTTAGGAAAGTTTTGTGTTGTTTTTGTTCTTCGCTTATTACATTTTTAATCATGTAATCGAGAAACAAATACAGAAGAATATTGATTAATTGTGATTTCTTTCTTTGCAGGCTGCCAAGACTTTAGCCATCATCACAGGAGCTTTCGTTATGTGCTGGCTTCCGTTCTTCGTGACAGCGTTGTTAATGCCTATCTGCAGTAGTTGTTACTTCAGTGACTCACTAATGAACTTCTTCCTATGGTTGGGCTATTTTAATTCCACTCTAAATCCAATCATCTACACCATCTTCAGCCCAGAGTTTCGCAACGCGTTTAAGAGAATTTTATTCGGCAAGCACAGCAGACATTACCGCCCCAAGCGATAAGATACCACGTCCGTCGCGCTGTTCGTTGTTGCGTGTGCGTGCTTCCGGCGTAGTCCAGTATTGAACTTCAGGGGCTGATGACCTTTTGAAGAGAGTGAAATAAACCGTACTCACGTTTGTTGTGAGAAATATATAATATTAGTCTGTTGAGCGATGGGAAGTTGGAGTGTTACGTACTATACAGTGTGTTTTATGATTTATATATACACTACACGCATACAGATCAACATACGTATAAACACCCAAATAGCCACAACAGTTCTGCTCATCCCAGTTATAGCAGAAGCCATGGATGTCGCAAGTGACTAATGGCGTTGTAATGTATAGTCCGACATCTTGTAAATACTTTCTACTGCCCCTTTACTATGCTTCCTGCATCCAACACCACAAAATACCTAGTGTCGTCAATTTTGTCTTGTGTCATATACTCATGTGCATGAGTTCCGGAAGGCATCAAAGACATAGGTAAGTGCGCAGCAGACATTCACGGTGTCGTTACGGAGACCGAGTGCAGACACACTTTGTCCTTGCTAAAAGTGCTCACTTACATATAAACTGAACTGAAGTGAATCGAACCGATCTCGTTGCTCATAGCGGGTTCCGCCATCCAGAGGTCATAAGGCGCACTTCAAGTTAGCGCGTCTTTTCTGTGATGTTTATGTAAATTTGTATGCCTTCGCCTCCCCCATTGCGCCGCAGCTGTGTATAAACATAGACTTTTACTCAGTCTCATTCCCCACCCTTGGAAAAGAAGCTGCGGCATTATGTATATGTTGATGAATTTTGAGTTCTTGATGACTCAGCATTTTTTCTTTGAACTATACTTGATGGATACTCAGTGGGTTCACAACTCTGTACTAAAGCCAACAAAATGTATACCATTCATTGTGCTGTTCGGAATAAGTTCTACTGTCTCTAGGGCTGCAGTGACAGTTCTTTATAGTTCCTCTGAATAGTTCCTGGTATTCCACCTGGAATAATCGCTAAAAGGGAAGCTTCTTACGGCGTATGCGAGGAGAACTTCTTATGGTAATAAAATTCCCTGTTACTCGCAGGTAGTGATCTTTCTAATACATTTTTTTTCGATTTGTAAGTGAGTGAGTCCAATTGAAGCAGTTGCCTTAGAACTGAGCAAAAACCCACAAGGTCATGATATAAGCTCTGCGATTTTAATTTTCGACGCAAATGTTGGCGTTTGTTCACCTAAAAACGAATGGACAGTGAGCATGATATCTAAAAAGCAAAAAAAAAAAAAAAACAGGACTAACCTGCCGACCAAATTGATCATGGGGAGGGGGAATTATCAAAAGAAATTGAAAAATATGCAGTAGTCAAGCAAGCATGCCAAGGTTACCGACCACACCGTTTTGGTTAGCCAAACCCAAATCCCATAATAGACAAAAATTCGAATGCAACTGGAGGCACTCAATTACTGTGAACCAATCAAGAGTCATGAACACTGTTACAAACTTTCATCTGCACCAAAGAAGGAAAAAAGTTGTACGACAATTTAAACGTTAGTGTTGATTAAGAAATGCTAGCATATCTATGATGTCACTTCCAATAAGGCCTCAACTATTTAGGGCGGTTAGGGCGGGTCCCCGTTTTATCCTTTTAACTATTATTTGTAAGTACCTTCAGCTGTCTGTAGTCTTCTTTTTTATGCTTTTTAGATATCATAGTCATTGTCCGTTCGTTTTTAGGTCAATATTTGCGCTGAAAATTTAAATTGCAGGGCTTTTATCGTGTTCTTGTGAGTTCTTGTTTTCTAGATTCTTGCATCCTCCTCCATACATGGGAACAAGAAGCCACCCTTTCAGTCTGGAAAAGCCCTTTTTTCTCCGTTAAATTCTAGAAAATACTAACGTGCAAACAGATGCCTCTAAATTAAAGAGGGAATGCCTGGGGGTGGCGATATGCGATGCACTTTTAACTTTCCTGGTTGAGATTCCTAGCCTAGCAAGCTTCTTACTGAGTGCTTGATAATTATTACAGCACTCTAAACATTTACCACTTATCGTAATTTCGTATTTACTGGGAACAAACCTTCAACTTGGAAACAGTCAGCAACACAAAAGTCTTTTGTGACCATCATGACTATTGGTGAAAGGCCAACATTCATGATAGTCAACAAAGCCTCGGTGTCGTTGACTGTCCGTACCTTGTGGGTTTTTGTCGTTTTAATTTAGAACTGTGAAAAGTTCTAAACACCGTTACTACTTCTCTCCTGGACTACTACAATGTTAACTTTGTGTTATACGCTACATTGGTTAACTAATTCTGGTACAACTCTATTCACACGCTCGAGTCATTTCGCTTTCTATTTATTTGTAAACTGTTTACCCACTGAGTATTTTTCAGGTGCCTTGTAACGAACGACGTAGTAACACTAAGCGCAGTTGAAAATAAAAATTGGTGTATTATGTTTTAAGACAATTATATACGTGGCTGTTGCTTTTACGCCCGCACATCACACCATTTTTGCCTCAAATAAAGTTTTCTTTACATTTTGCATCCTTACGTTGCGTATGAACTCGTTTGCTTCGGTAACGTGGTGTTCTTTCTGTAAAGTAAAAATAACCAAAAAAATTGTGGTAAAAATTCAAACGGGTAACTATATAAAAAGGTGTGTGGACGGTAGTGATAGTTACATCTTTAACCAATCCCATTTTTTTATATCATTATTATTCATTATAAACCTTCAAAGAAATGGACGTGGCTAGTATGTTTTTCCTACGTTGCCTATAGTTCTTTTCAGATGTGTAGTTTATCCTGGGGAGGGGGGGTGTTTTATTTTCTGGAGTAAAGTTATTCATTATTATTATTGTGTAAAGTTTGTAGCGTCATACCACCACCCCCCCCCCCCCCCCCAAAAAAAAACTCAATTTTATCATTTCGAAATTAATAGGTTGAAGCTTGGTTGGTGGACCTGATTAGCAAACCTATCCGAAACCTATTGAACTGTTTACCATCTTTTATTTTAGAAAAAAATGAATAAATTCAAGTACCTTATGATGTCCCGGGAAATGGATTAATAAGAAATGCATCATTATAACTAATTTATGCTGATGGATATTTTGAAATTTGTAGAAAAAATTTTTTTATTAAATGGTATTCGTTGTACCAGGAGCGACATAAAAGGAAGTGTCCATGATAATAATACCGCAGGTTCCATCTCTTGTTCACGGTCGCAACCCCATGCGGTTAAATTTGAAACCGCTGATCGTTAACTTTTTTCGTGGTGACACACGTTAAAAATACGGTGTAATAGGTTTCAACCTAATAAAATAGATGCAGAAAAATACCACTCCGGTAACGATTAATCCTGGTATGCAGCACCTCCGCTTGCAACAGCGTTCTGCGAGCGTGAAGTGGCGAAGCAGACACGCGTGCGGAAAACTAATGCGTTTTAGTGCTGCTCTGGTAAAATAAGATTCTAACGATTTTGAGTCAATGGGCTGTATCTGAAAAACGAAACCAACATATTCTTTCCCAGATGACCTTGCGACGAGAGATGGAATAGGAAGCAATAGTTACAATATCGACACTCCCACGTCCTACGGCCTGTATGTATATATTATGTACAGGGTGGTCCATTAAGTACTGGAAAAATATAGGCCTAAAACAGGCCTAAAATAGGCCTATCATACGCCTAAAGTAACTTCAAAGTTCGTAGGCCCATTAGAAAACTTTCAACATGTTACGAATTATCCTTACTTCTATGGCATTAGGTGTGACATTAGGGATGTATTGGATTCTTCTAGCATCTGGTGAAGTGTTGCGTGTCTGTCGATGGTGTACATCTTTAGCCGCATCTGCTGAGTTTGTCATCCCATTTGCTCCCTTTTATTTTTTTTAGTCATGTGTTTGGAGCTTTTCAGCAGGGCATTGAAAAGAGTTTAGCAAAGTTTGGCCACAAATAACCATTGTGCTGCGTGCCCTTATTTGATCCTTTCTTTGTTCTATGGTTGATTGCATTCTGTTTCATTACATTTCATTCTGTATAACGTTGTGGGGGCTCAAACTATACAATTATTTCTGTTATTACAATGGCCTGAGGTAGGATGCCAGCCACACACTCTACTGAGGAATGCATTGAAATGGTGCTGCTATGGATTCAAATCTCAAACCCTTGTGCAAGTTCGAGAACAATTCCACCAACTTCATCCAGATGCTGTGAAGGCTTCGTGTAAGCCTCTTCTAGGCATATTTTAGGCCTAGATTTTTCCAGGACTTTATGGACCACCATATGTATATAATTATGTATGTATTCACGATTCGCTCAGGGTTGTACTTAGTACAATATACAGCAATGGGTGAGTACAATTGTAAAATTGGAGAGAAAAAAGACAGATGTAATCGGCACATGAATTGCTTATATCCGGGGGATGTAAAGCAATCTGACCTAAGTCTCCCAAAAAAAAATCACCCCATTGCTGTACCACAAATTGGCTGTAATTTCAGAATGTTTTTATTCCAAGCTATTAACTAAGCTTCAAGAACCAATGATGATAACTATTCATCTTTGATTTTATGAAATAGTGACGCATGAAGAATTGAAGGTTCCATGCAGTTGATTTTTTATTTTTTTTTATTTTGTAAGTATGTCCATTCACTTCGTTAGTTTACACCTGCATAAGTATGTAAACCTGCCTATGCCATCCAGATGAACTTGCCGCCTACATCTTACCCAAACCTATACCAATAATCAGCACAATGCAAATATCACAATCGTTGCAAAAGTTAACAAACAGATTTTAATTCTGTGGAGGTATTTCATCAGTTAAAAATTGACAATAATAACTACCGGCACCATTTCCCAGGTATACCGCCCCTCCCAAGCTACAATCTTTAGTTGTAATTCTCAGCCACCAATAATTGTGTAATGTTAAGACTGACTGTAACGAGGCTAAATGTAGGGAATAAGTTATTTTTCAGTGTAACACGTTTTTTTTTGTGTGTGTATATTTGTTTTCGTAAAAAAAGGCGAAGGGTACATACACGTCTAGTTAAAGGGCGTTTTGCTTGTAAACTATTATGTGAAAACACGAAGAACTATTAGTTTGGGGGAAAACAGACGTCTTATTAACATGCATGTGACTACCCAGATTTATAGTTATCCAAGAAAAATTATTTACTCAAGGTAAAAAGTGTGCCCTTATATTCTCAAGCTTCCTGTTCCCAAATTGAATCATGTGCATCAACCGTTTAGCGTTGCGGAAATAAGCTCGTGTTAACTTATTGGTGCGAAGTTGTAGAAATAATGAACGACTTCATAAATTTTGCTGAAATGCTATTTAATATCAACGTGACTGACATGCCACAACGTGCGGATAAATTCCGCAAAAAAAACCATTTCAATGTCTGAACCCAAGTCTCTAATTACAGCAAAATTACATGCTGACGGACTTACAGACAACAAATTGCAAATATCAAAAAGTGTTATTTCTCATTATTATTTCAAAATGGCTCTTCTAAAGAACTTTAATATGTATCTTTTTGTATATGTTAATGCCATTTTTTCCACAGAGAACAATTGTGGGATTTGGGTTTTATTCATTTATTTCGCTAAAGATTTGCACGGCTAAATGAACATATATACACTAAATAAAATAAAAATTATTTCGTCTTTAAAAAATAAACTAGATCCACTATTAGAAACTTTTTTTATATTGTTTCTCTTTGCTTTTTAAAATTATTACGAGGACACACAGCGTAAATTAACTTTGAATACAAAGATTGCATAACTCGCTGTGATTCCATTTTAAAATTCGGTTTAAAGCTCTAATGTCACACAAGTCAGTGAACAATAATTTGGTAAACTTATTCCTAATCGAGATATGTTCATATTTTCTACCACTTCTGAAGTCAATAAGTCGTCGTCTTTATTGTTGGATTAACATTTCTACGTATGAAACACTAATATCTGATCAATCTAGCACTGAGCATTGTGAGTATTGCAAACTACGTGAACAGTACTTTTTAATTATAGCTCAAACTTTAGTAAAGTGGGAGAAAATACTATGGTGCTATGCATTTTTTTTTCTTTTTTGCATTTTGTGGATATCATCATCAGTGGGTCCATCGATGCGTTCTCCACAAAACTGCATTTTAAATCATTATTTCTGTTTTTAAAGGACAAAGAATCCACTAAAATGCACGTTGCATACGTATATCAAACACAGGGATGTATCACTCCATGATGTCAAAGGTTCTCATCGGAAGATACCTTGCGCATTAAAATAAATTTTAAAACTAGACTTTGTCATTAAGCCTGCTATCGGGGTATGAGTAGGTTTTGTGACGTTTTATACTTGAGGAATATCCTTTGCAAACATTACAGGGAAACAGCTGTACTAGTAAGCAATCTTTAGGCAGCTACTAGTACCAATTTACTAGTACTAGTACCCTAGGGCATAGAATGATCTGAAAATCATGATTAGAACACTGGTGCGACCTAGTTACAATCGACCTAGAGTGTGCCAGTGGTCTAATCACGATTTTCTGACCAGTTTATGCCCTAGGGGAAAATTTGGTACTCGCAGCTGCCTAAAGATTGCTCAAAGTATACTCTTAAGCACAAATTAAACAAAAACAACAACACAAAATGGCCACACGCAAATACTGGCCAAAGTACATGCCCACGCCATACAGTAGTGTATCAACACACAGTTGTAGAGCCTGTGGGGAAAACGGCCCATGCCGATACCTGGCTATGACATTGCTAATAGCAAACAATGTCAATTTTGCTAATAACAAAATTATATTGAACCACTGACAATGCAATAAGTGTAACTAATAATATCTATCATTATTAATCAGTTGACTTGGTGCCATGTTTGACCAAATATTCTGGGTTTCGTTACAATTCGATCCGTTAGTAGAAATTCACACCAACATTGAAGACCCGAGTTTTTGCAGCATCAAAGATGATGACACGCACGTAGACGAAAATAATAATAAAAAAAAACCAGTGTAAGACAAACTGTATTTCCTTCACTGCTTTTAACAAACCACGTTTTTGGGACCTTCTAGTTGTGAGGAAACGTATTTGTGCACCGTGCTTCAACTGTGTGTAGCCACACCATGTTGCTCTGTATTGTCATGAATTTTGAGTTGCAGGTTTGTGTATAGAGAAAAAAAAATAACAATGTTATCAACCAACCATTGCTATATCATGTTTTTAAGTTTTAACATGTCGTCTGTACAATTCGAAATAAAGAGAATATATTGATTTATAATATTACGAGTGTATATTGTTTTTCAGATAATTTGTTCACACATGATTTACGATGACACGATGTATTCGAGAATAAACATAATCAACAACGTGAATGTGAGTAAATTAACAACTGCGAATAAGTTGCCAAGCCGAAAAATAGGCCTTTAGCAAAAGTCATACACTCGTACAGTAAGCCACCTTTGTGCACTTAAGTAAAGGTGGCTTAAGTTTCACTATGGCAGTGATGCATTCCCAGGTAACTGCCATCCTGCCTAGGGCCATTGAACCATTATTAAGGCCACAGTTAAGGTTATAAGTTGCCAGTTTGATTCTGGATCACGTCACTCAAATGAAACCTAAGTGAAAAAAGGTGGCTTTCAGCGACTAATGCTTAGGGCTCGTTTATGCAACGATTCGCCTTTGCATTCTCGCAGTTAGAACTCAATAGCGATGGCAAAGGTGACATTGCCATGGTAACATCGCTAAATGGATTAGCTAAATCCCACATCGTTTGAGTAAATACTTGCAGTCTTATAATCCATGCCAATAATATAAAGAATTCCTCATGACGAAACAATTTTCCCAAACGCTTCTGAACTCACGTTATTTGCTGTTTTCGTTGCGAGGCGACAGACATAAAACCGCCGCTATGTTGGGATTTGAGGTGATTTCTAGCTTCATGCTGCGAAAATGCAAAAGCGAGTCGTTGTGTAAACGTGCCCTTTGGGTGGGTTTATGCAACGATAATTTTCTTGCTCACTAGCATTTACTTGATTAACACTAAATCTGCTAGTGCTAGCTGCTTCTCGCCTTTACTGGATCATGCGGCTCTCGAGTCGTCTATACGTAGTAACCCTGACAACGACGCGAACACAGTGTAGGTTGCAACACACAAGAACATGACAGCAAGAAAACAATTTTTACTGCAGTAGCCTACAAGACGACGGACTGGTTTCTGAATGCCAGCGTTCGATGGTTTGTTTTCGATTCGATAACCCCGAAATGCACGCCATGTTGGATTTTGAATTCTCGCTGCAAGCAGCTATTTATTCTACCGTCGTCTGATCACTGCCAGAAGCTCTTCTTAGTACAAGAATAGCTAATTTTGGAAGTTACGTGAAATGACAAGTTGCAGCAATGTTTAAATTTACTGTTGTACTTTGTTATTTATCCGTATTGTTATATATAATACATTTAATTGTTTATGCATTGCCACATTCATTTAAAAGAAACTGGAAACTAATCGTAAATAAATATCGGTTGCCTAGCAAATAGCGTTCGGCGAGCGAGAACGTTTCGTTGCATAAGGGCACGTTTACGCAACCACTAGCTTTTGCATTCCCGCAGCTAGAAGCTAGAAATCACCTCAAATTCCAACATGGCGGCGGTTTTATGTCTGCCGCCTCGCAACGAAAACAGCAAATAACGTAAGTTCAGAAGCGTTTTGGAAAATTGTTTCGTCATGAGGAATTGTTTATATTATTGGCATGGATTATAAGACTGCAAATATTTACTCAAACGATGTCGGATTTAGCTAATCCATTTAGCGTTGTTACCATGGCAATGTCACATTTGCCATAGCGATTGAGTTCTAGCTGCGAGAATGCAAAGGCGAGTCGCTGCATAAACGCGCCCTTAATCTGCCCTTGCAGAGATAGTAATTACAGCGATAATATTGATAGCGATTTGTTTCTAAGTTGTTGACATATGCTCAAACTCGAAGCGCCGTATTACCCACCAATTTCAAGTTTTTCAGCAGGTCGTCCCGAAAACCTTCTTTGTTACAACAAAACATCACCAACTAGAAGCTGTCGAGTTTTCTGGTGGTAAGTGTGACACTGCCTGGATAACGTCCATTGAACCAACCTACGTGATTAAATACGTACAGTTGTTTCAATCGATGACATTGGCATAAAAATACATGCCGAAGATTACATTGTGGTTCCCCGAGTGCTCATTGGTGACTATGTCGTAATCACACTGCAAAACCAAAATCTGCGCCATCATTCAAGTTTAGACTGGCGTCCAGACTGCTGGCGTGCGCTGGCACGTTAACAAAGTGTTAACCATTACCACAAACATTTACTGGAACGCAGCAGCGTGGAGGACTCCAGTCCTTAAATCCACTATCCCCTCCTAAGCCTAATCATAACCTTATAATGGAATACTAATCGTAAAGCGGTTTAGTTTTGTGGATCTTTTAATGTGCTCGTCTTGCTCACCCTTAGCTTGCGGGACGAAGGGTGAGAGTTAACATTTCTCTGAGGAATAGGAGTTAATTTGGATGGTGAATTTCTAATTGAAGTGCCCAAAAGTTGCCCCAATCTTGGGAATTCGGTTCAATTAGGCAGTTCAAGAAGGTATAAGTTCCAAATTAGGGACCGTCCCCTCATTGGTCGTAACTTGGGTGGTTAAAATTGTTGGACATTGTTATAATATCTGAGAAATGGGCAAAACAATTCAGTTGTATAAGAAATGCATGACTCAGTTGTCCATTTCATGTCATCCACATTTCATGTCATCCAAAGTCATGAATTAGGGCTGCGTCGAGCAGATGACCGGGTGTGGCTAACGCTCTCTAATGTCAATTGACCCTTTTTTTCTTGAAATACTATAATTACGTACCGAAAGGGTCAGCTGCCAAACGAGGGCACAACAGAAGCTCAGGGCGGTGCCGGGAGGGGTAGGGGGGGGGGGGGGGGGGGGGGGGGGGGGCCCCCGCCCGGCAAAAAGAACCACTGACATCCGCAGCGTCCGGGCTGGAGTGGCATGAAAGGCAAAGTAAATTAAAGTATGAGAACAGAAGAGCATCCAACCTGGTTGGATGGCAGGGACCCTGGGGCAATGGAGGTAACAAGAAAAATACAAAATAAACTAGGAAACAGGCTTTGGGCCTATTGTACGCGGAGCACAGAGAAATTTATTTTAAATTTGTATCTAGGCCTACTCTCATTATAATGGTTTTGCAATACTTGCTAATGGTCCTTAAAAAACTGGGGGGGGGGGGGGGGGCAATATTCACACGGCTACATTTGAGCTGAAGCTCTTTGCTGGTGTTTTTTTGTATTTTAGCTTTTTTTCATTTTAGGTAGACTACATTTCATATTAATTTTAAGATGCTTTAGTTTACACCCACATTTAGTTTCTGTTTCGTTATTTGCAGCCTCTTTATGCCATCGCCGTCGTAGTAAAATACCACGTTAGCCGCCGTGGTTAAGCTGGCAAAGAACGTGCCACTGTCAATAATGCTTACATTGTTTATATTTATTGCAGAGTATCTTTCTTAAAATGAATGAATTAATTTATTCAGGGCTGGGGCCCGGAGCCAAGCGCCCTACTACAGAAACTACAACACGGTTGCACAGTTGTACAGTCATACACTTTAACAGTTCTACAGAAGTGAAACACCCACATCCTCATGTGATGTAGGCTAATGACAACACCCCACAAAACACCTACACTTCTAACTACAGAATCACCGCAGAGTGGAGGAGAGCACGGAGAGGGAGCCCAAAGCGCAGAAGCGCAGGGGTTCACACCATTACACCGTACGTCCTAATGTAGGCATTACTGCTCGCAATCGAGCAACTGTCGTACCCGTGTGTCGAAGGGTGGGGAGATCCTCGAGACACAGACCTACACGTAAAGCGCTGAACATGGCAGCCCTAGGAGCAAGGAAAGCCGCACACTCAAGTAAGAAGTGCCCACGAGTTTGCGACTGGCCACAGCTCGGACACGCAGGTGACAGAGACCACCCCATCCTATGTCTGTGAGCAGCCAACAACGAGTGACCTGTTCAGAGGTGCGACAGCATCCTACTAGCCACTTATGACATGGCATCCAATGGAGGCTGCAGAGAACAGTGAGGCTGTAGAGTATACAACACTCTGCCTGTAGTGGCAACAGACCACTCTTCTTCCCATTCTCTCAGAAGCCAAATCCGCAGCAGCGCATGCCTGGCCCTCGGTAACACCATCGGAACACTCCCTTCACTCCCTTGCTCTACAGCAGCCCATGCAAGACCATCAGCCTGCTCATTCCCTGGCACACCCCCATGCCTCTTCACCCACCTTATAGAAACTATGCCGCTTCTGGACTCAACACGAAGCTTCGTGCACACCTCCAGGAAAACAGGGTCGGAGAGATCCAGACCTCAATAGCCCACCATAAAGACAGGATCGCCCCATGCGAATCCGTGCAGACTGTGAACGAGCCAAGACCCACATCAAAAGCGACGTCCAACGCAACGGTGATAGAACAAAGCTCGCGCAACGTGCTTGAAAACACAGTCCGTAGCCGCATACTAACGAACACATTCAAAGATGGTTAATAAATACGGATGCAAACCTATTTACGTAGCCTTTTGGACTTATATGTCAGACTGCCTGAGCGGGGAATCGAACCCAGGACCTTTGAAATCAAAGGCCAAGGTCCTACCGCTGAGCCAGACTGACACGGCTGTGTCAGTCTGGCTCAGCGGTAGGACCTTGGCCTTTGATTTCAAAGGTCCTGGGTTCGATTCCCCGCTCAGGCAGTCTGACATATAAGTCCAAAAGGCAACGTAAATAGGTTTGCATCCGTATTTATTAACCAATCTCGAGCCCAATTGGCTTTCCGTCCCGTTTAAACCATTCAAAGATGGAATCGCTATACTGACTCCACCAGTGCTCAGTACCCTATTGAAAGAGGCTTTGCAGAACATGTCGCATGCCCTGATGTCCACCACGAAAACCGAAGATAGCGAAGGAGCCCACGCCCAGGGACTGAAGGGTACCACACGGGACACACTCAAAAGGGAGCCCAAACAAAAACGCTGCAACACCAAAGCCGCCGGCCCCAAAGGGTCCAGAACAGCAAACGTGGATGGCGGCAGACCGACGTAATCCCTTAAAATCCTGCCCACACAGTCATCCCTGCTCCTACTGATATTCCGTAGCGCAAGAGAGCACAGGCACTCAATCGCACGCACGTGAAAAGGAGGTTCACATACCTTAACCCACAATGAACTCACAGGGGTCGTCACGCGACACCCCGTAACAATCTGCAGTCCTTCATTGATGGCAGCTTGCAAGGTCGCAACATGTCTCTTCTCAGCGGACAAAAACAGAAGGTGGAAGTCCAGAACAGACCGAACAAAGGCCTTGTACACAGCTCTCAAAGTGCCACACCGCACACCATGTAACCATGAGTGCCGCTTGAGAACAGCGGTCCTTGCACGAATCCTGTCCCGAAGGAATGACGTATGAAGACGCCATTCGAGGCTGTCATCCAACAGAACACCAAGGTACCGCACTGAGGACACCTGCAGGACACAGGTGACATCCACCATAATGGTCAATGGAGAACAGCGCCTCGTCCGCAGCCTACTGAATACCACAAGGACAGTCTTCGATGGAGCCAGAAGGAGCCCATGCAAAGAGAAACCCGTGCAACTGCTAATTCAGCACACTAATACTTTTAATATAGGTTGACTTAGGTTGACTTTGTGGCTTTTGCCATGCTTTAATTTTATTGCTAACCTGAAGACGAAAATTGATAATTTTCGAAACGTTGTTTGTATTTTTATGTAGCACTGCTTGGTTTGCCTTCACATAATTCAGCACACTGACAGCACACAATGGGATAACTCCCAGCAAACCAAAGCCACGTCATCGGCATAGCAGACCACGTTGGCCGCAGCACCGATTTCCTCTAGGATCTCGTTAATGGCAAACGGGAGAGGGCTGAGGCAACTCCCCAGTAGGAGACCTCTGCCAGAGGTCCTAGTTGCAGACCAATAGCCATTGACGCGCGTCGCAAACTGATGGATGCCAAGAAGGGCACATAGTTCATCAACCAGGCCAAAACCAACTCCCATGCCAAGGAGACTACAGCGGACCCATTCTACATTGACGGTGTCGTAGGCGGACTTGATATCTAAAAAGACTGCGACAACACAATGACTCCGACACCACGCCTCGTAGATGCCGGAAAGCAAAAACATCACTGCATCCTGCACGCTGCGACCCGACCTATACCCAAATTGCATCTGTGCCAAACAACCGTAGTACTCGAGATGACTCTCAATACGCCTGATCAACATTCTCTCATAAACTTTCTGCAGATTGGAAAGAAGAGAGATTGGCCTATAGTTCAGAACCAGTGATCTCGGTGACCCATGCTTGTGAAGGAGGACCAGGATGGTGAACAACCACGCATCTGGAACAACCCCACCCGCAAAGATAGTATTGAAAATAGAGACACACTTTGCAAGCGCAGAGGGTCCCAGGTTATGCAGAGCCTCGTAAGACACCCCGTCTAGGCCAGAAGCACTGTTGTTCTTACACTTCACCAGAGCAGACGAGAATTCTGACAGACACAACGGAAGATTAGATGGAGAACCATCCACCATGAACAGCCCAGGCTGGGGTGGAGAGGAACCCGAGGGAAGAGAATACACGCTGGCAAAGCGAGCACAGAACGCATCAGCTAGGTCCTCACCCCTCAATACCGCGCTAAGAGAACCGCTGGAATCATAGAGTCATGTCTGAGAGGGCTGCCAGCAGTTGCCGGTCACCACTTTCCATGCAAGCGTCAACGAGGGAACAGGACACACACGTCACACGGACAGCACTTCCATAGTCGATATGCCTGGCGACGATCACGAACTGCTCTGCAGCAAGCAGACGTCCACCAGTCTGGTTGCGACCGAAACGAAGCTCTAACCTCATTGACCGCAAACCACTCCTCGAACAACCCATTCGAAGCCCTAGGCCACGGTCGAGTACTGGTGTCACTCTGCTGGGTAGCCGAAAGGTGCCGTGGCCACAAGACCACAGGGAAGTGGTCGCTTCCCTGCTGGTCATCAGACACAGCACACCTGAAATGCCTCTCAAGACCAGAGGAACACAGAAAAACTCTAACACCGACTCTTGGACAGAGCCGCTGTGCCACCGTGTAAAAGTTGGCATTCCATCATGGATGATGCAGAGATAACTCCATTCAATGGCGCAGCTCAAGTGCCTACCGTTCATGTTAATTCGAATGGCACCCCAGACATAGTGATACACATTAAAGTCTCCGTACACTATGACTGAACGCACAAACTAACCAAGCCAGGAACCTCATTCAGTGACAGTGCAAGCCTTCGTAGCGTGCACAACAACAACTGTGACCCACCGAGCCAGCGTGAACACTCTTATTGCACATGCATCAAGACCCGACAAACCACCCGCAACGGACACTGGACATACGGAACAGCCCACTTCACGAAAAAACCCCACACTCCTCCTACCAGCCACGAAGTTACACTGCAACTCAGAGTCCAGATTCGTTTCATGAACCCCAAGCACATGCACACATCGAAGCAATTCTTCAATTTCGTGACGTTTTTTCGCAACACCCCTGGCATTCCAGGATGCGATTGAGAAAATATTCAGGCCGAAAGTTCCATGAAACTAACGGGTGCATGTACCTCACTGAAGACACTCCTCACCCCACCCTAGTCCCCTCTTCCACTTCTACAGCCACTTCGAAATTAGGCACATCCTCTATATTTGCTGAACTTAAATTAACATCATTCACAGCCACAAAAAGGTCTTGACCTGTACCCTGTGCACCAACCACAACTGGAATGACACCACAGTAATCATGATCAGCACCCCTGTCTGCTCCGGCCAGCAGTACAGGACCACCATCACTATTTTTACACACACCCTCGCACACCCCACTCTCATCTCCAATATCCTGGTCACTCACAATGCTGGGAAACACAGGAGGTGGCCCTGGCGGTTGCACATGAGCCCTCGAGCGATTCTTCCACTTCTTCTTGGGAGCAGGGGGTGAACCGCCCCTCTCACTCACAGAACTCTTGAGAAGACACTACAACGGATGGTGATCATCCCTGTGCATCCCTGTGCACCTACCCATAACCACAGAAAGGGGCTCAGGCAGCGAAGTGTGCTGATCCCAGAGAGGAGATGCGGGATGACCTGAAGCGGCGGCAGCAATGGCCTCAGTACCTGCCACACTAGGTCACGCAGACAAAAAAGCATCACTCACACTACTCTGCGGACACTGAGCTCCATCCGTACTCGACACAACGCTACAAACAGGAACCACATACCTCACTGCACCTACAGCTTCAGGCACCACCTCTGCTCGCGCAGTACGAAGATACACACACAGCTGCCGCGGATCATGGTACACTGCGCAAATGCACAGTACAGAGCCGCACAGGCACGCCTGAAATGACCGCACATCCTGCACTTAAGACATTCAGGCACGCGATCCGCGACAACCACAAGTGTATGCATTCCATGAACAACACAAACGCACGGCACACGCTTAAACCGAAAAGTAACCCGTCGAACCGTGGTGTCGCACACCTCTTCTCCTCAGATCGTAAGGTGCTCGAAAGCATGACTTTCCAGAACTCCAAACTCTTGAAAGGCTGCTGCAATATCAGCCGGTGCAACACTGTGGGGAAGCCAATGTAACCGGGCACTCACTGGCTGATCATGGCGATCAAAGATCTCGACGGGGCAACCATCGATTGTCAACTTGGCCGCGAACAGTTTTTTCTTGGCCAGGGTCACTTTGAACGCATTGCCAGTGCGTAGGGGACCGACAGCTTCAACCTGTCCCTTTCCTACAACTTCTTGAACGTACAAATATACTTGTACCAATGGATAAGGCCTACCCTTTTTGCCGCACATGAGAATAAGAGACCGTGTCAGGTCGACGGACAAGAGGCCACCACCATACATCTGCTTCAAGGCCGCCAACTGTCTACTGTGTCTCTCAACCTTAGGCACAGCACTGTACGAATCAACGGTCTTTGACCCTGGTTCTTCTTTCATGACTGCAGATAAATCCTTCACAGCTCAAATCGCCTCCTGGCGGTCAGACGCACTGGCACACAACACTGACGTCATCACCTCTAAGTGGCCACCATCTTGGCCCTCATTATCTCTTACAATACTAGACAATGAACGCAACCCGTCTTCACAGTATTAACAAAGCATTTAACTGCAAGCTAAACAATCATCAGTAACGATAGTACTTCACAATAATCAACAGATTCAAAATATCCACAAATTGCTATGCCGCCTCCTACGACAATGTTGAAGCGCATACGTCTGGCACATACTGCAAGGGTGAACACTAATTTTTTTTTTAATTGGAATTATCACAATTATACGTCAGTCGGTGTTAGCTTGAGTGTGAAGCTAGCATTTAAATAATTCTAAAGCCTAGTGTTAAGCCTAATTGTGATCTCCGGTTCTAGTTTCATAAGCAACAACAGTAAAGAAATGAGGCCTATTGCGTTCGAGGTCAGGCCTATTCATTCTTGCAACACGGGATGGAGAGTGCAGTTTCCATAGCAATCCAGGAATCTTAAAATTATTATACGAAGCCAAATTATTGTTCCGTGTTGTGATACAAACACGTAGTCTGCTGTATGCTGTTGTTTCATATGAGCGGTTTCCTCCTCTAGCTGCAATTTTAAAGTTTCACAATTGAGATTCCCATTGATAGTGTCAACACCACCTTGGATGCCATGTTGGCTGAATTGCTGCAAGCATTCTTTTTCACTTGAAACGAATGCGAGTCGTTGACGAATGTTTTTTTTTTCCTTATGCTTGCCTTCCTCTAGTGGTTAAAGTGCTATAATCAAATGTTGTTATTTCGTCGAGTTATGTCAAAAAAGATTGTTAGCTGTAAGGAAGCTACGATGAATTATTTTGGCGATTTTTTTTTAAAGTTGATTACCAGCAGCACAGTGTATGCTTCGTCGAAATTCCTTTTGCTATTCAGAATTCCAAATTTACAATCTTAAAATCAATAAATTCGAAAAATTGTAATTTCGTGGATTAGGAAAGATCAATTTGCGACAAATTCGAGATGAGCAATACTTTTGGGGTTATCTGGTAATGAGGCAAATTTCAGCAATCTGGCCTTTAGTTTGGGCTCCACCCAGACTACGAAAGTGCAACCAACCAACCAACCAACGGACCAACCAACCAACATTTTGCAATTCGATTATCGTTATAGGCTACGGTACGCTCTGCCAATAAGGAAGCTTTCATCGAAGTAATCACTGTCGACCCTAGAAAAGAATTAAAAATTAATGACAAATTGATAATCTATAGTGTACGAACGTAGGCTTACAATGTTATGCTCACCATCACTTTTTCGTTACACTTGCGTTGTTAAAGGTGTTGCAAAGGAGCTTTATCCAGCCGTTAAATACGTTTATTAGTTATAGCGGAGTGACTTATTACCTTCTTCAGCTTAGATGAGACATTTTGTATGAGACAATACTCACCAAAATAAATATGATTTTGGTGGGTATTGTCGTCACGCAGAGCGTCCCATCTAAGCTAAAGAAGTTAATAATAAACGTATTATCGGCCGGTATTTAACTAAAACTACTTTGCAACGCAAATATACTGCAAAAGTGATGGTGAGCATAGGTTGGTGAGCTTACGTGGGACGCTACGTGTGACGACAACACCCGCCAATTGTTTAATCTATATAACTAAGATCGTAACATTTGTTTGTGTGTGTGTGTCCGCAGTGAGAATCTCAATAATCGTTATTCTATTGATGTCCGCAGTGGGAATCTCGATAATCTTTATTCTTTTGATGTCCGCAGTGGGGAATATCAATAATCGTTATTCTATTGATGTCCGCAGTGGGAATCTCAATAAT
>JAHWFP010183787.1:31739-55231 GCA_023313725.1 Lithobius niger | reverse complement strand
CTTTCTCTCTCTCCCTCTCTTTCTCTCTCCCTCTCTCTTCCTCTCTTTCTCTCTCCCTTCCTCTCTATCTCTCTTCCGCTCTAGCTCTCTCCCTCTCTATCTCTCTCCCTGCCTCTTCCACTGTATATCTCTCTTCCTCTCTCTCTCCCATTCTCTTTCTGTCCCTCTCTCTCCCTCTCTATTTCTCTCGGATGAATGGGGTAGTTTGCACAATAGGCCTCCTTTATAGATGCGTGTACAGAGGCATGTACAGAGGTTTAGTGGCTCATGACCTTTTTGGCGCATAATCAATCTCTCAAAATGATGTGAAAACTAAATTGTTAGAGGGGAGGGACAGTGAGATGACAAAGGGTTTTATTTTTTCAGAATTCACTTGCTTGAGACCAAATACCGAATTTCAACTTCTGAGCTACGACACGGCTCAGGCAGTCTGGCATAAAAAAGACAACGGAAACTGGTTTGCATCTGTATTAGTTTTATTTGTCAACTCGCTAGCACCCTGAGTTGGGGGAGGAGGTCACATGACGTGTGGAACCTGTAGGTTAACGTTTTAAAATGCCAGCAAGTGCACATGTATACAATAAAATGCGACGTTTCGGGATTTATCATCCCGTTGTCAAGCAAAAAATAAATTTTATAGCATAAGCTACAAGTCACAAGATACACTTAAATGGTTTCCCATTTTAAAGAAAAGCGAGCCAGAGCAGTAAAAGGTAAAAAATAAAAAGTTAAAAAGATAAAAAGTGAAGCCCAGTCAGCGCACAAGCTGAACTGGTACGACCTCTCCCTAACGAAGCTTAGCTTGACAACGGGATGATAAATCCCGAAACGTCGCATTTTATTGTATACATGTGCACTTGCTGGCTTTTTAAAGCGTTAACTACTTTTAGTGCTTTTATTCTGTCAGAACCTGTAGGTGACGTCACTTCTGCTGAGGTTGATGGCATCACTTCCGGGCAAGTGGGGCCTATACGGTGACATCACTTCCATTCCGGTGGGTGATGACGTCACATCCAGTTACGTGGTGCGATGACATCACTTCCGGTCACGTAGGGTGGGAGTGATGATGTCATGTGTCTGTGTGTCAGATGCTGAATAAAATGTTTTCCCGTACTAACCGGGGATACAGCTTTAAAATATCAACTTTGTTCGAAAGTTGCTTGGAAATTTGTAAGAAAACTTGCAACACAGCAAATACGACTAAAATACAAAAGAAAAAAATTATGGCACACCTAAGCCTCTTCAAAGTGACATTAGCAACATCCGGTGTAGCACTAGCACAGTCGATCCCTGCGTTGGGATCGTTCGACTGGGCGCGTGTTTTTCCAACTATCATCAACGTTTTATTTATTCGTTTTTTACCATATTTCTACAATGTGGTTTAGTAAAGTAGCAGTTTTACGACCCGGTTAGACACTAATTATTAGCGTATGTACTGTGCTCAAGACTAAAAATGTTACAAAGAAGTATTTGGTTGTACTGGTAAGGTTTCACGTGGATTAAACAGCACGGCAACACTTTGTTATTAGTTGCCCAGCCGAAGTGTGTAGCTATAAAGAAAAAGGTTTTTGTGAGGGAATGCCCGTTGGTGGATAATATTTTGGATTTAGGAGACCCCAAAAAGTTTCCACAAACATTCTTCGTTGCAATTTTCCAAGATGGCGTCCACTATGCCTTTAACACGTCATATCACATGCTATATTCCACCAAAGTTAGCGAATTTGGTGTCAAATTACAAGTTTGTTGCATCGATGAATTCACTGGGATCATTTTCCAAACTGTTTGCAGCATCCAAAAGAGCGTAATGCGTGCTGGTCCTGTTAAATATGACGTTTCATCATGTTTCACTATATAAGTTACGTGTGTTCTGTCATATTTATATACAGTGTGTTTCTAAACCCCAAGCACAAACTTAAAGGATGAATTCTATGATACAAAAGAAGGATAAAGGGTTCTATAAAAATGTGTCCAGAAATGCTCCCTTAGGCCACTGCGGCCCTTCGAAGGTGGCCCCAAATCCCGTTCCCACAACAACTCGGAATCCGTTTGGACTACTCTGATAAGCTTTGGTGTGACACGTAAGAGTAATAATTGGGCTAATCATCGCCATCATCACCCATCATCATCATTTGCCATCATCCATCATCAACCACCCTCCCTCTCCCTCCCTTCCGGGGGGGAAGGTAACATCTTAACAATGTGGTGGCTTCATAGCCATTATTAACACTGGCGATATAGTAAGGGTCGACCTAGGATCTCTTGTGTTAAACTCTCAACGTTGGAAGCTTATAACTTGGTCAAAAGTAAACATTTTTTAAACCAAATTTGGAATATAGTCTTGATTTGTCAAGGCCTGTCTGCAATCCACAAATTGTGAAATTCGGCCGAGCCAAACCAAAGATAGAGAGAGGGGCTAAATAGACAACTTATTGTTCTTGTTCTGGGGATGTTCTTTTCGTCTGGTCTGTCCTTTCTACAGGTCAAACCATTTGTCCTATAAAGCTGGTTCTTAGCTCATTTTACAGGTATTGCTCTGTAGATGTGCCCTTTCCATAAGACCTTTTCTAATTGGTCAAGTGGTTCAGGGGTTACGGAGCTCTAAACGACCAGATTGATTGTTTTACAGTTTTAAACATTGTTATTATGCAACAATGCCAATTAGGAAACGCCAGCTGCAAGACGTAGACAGAAGATTAAAGTTTTTTTTTTTATTAACACTGGCGATAGGTAAAAGCGGCTGTCAAGTTCCGAATGGTTCGGCCCTTCAAAGGAGTGATATCAACACACCATAACATACGCCAAGTTAGTCGCACCGACTAATAGTTCGAAGGTTAAATGAAAACTAGAACGTTACTAACATGAACATTATCTAGAACATTATATTTAACGTCCAAAGTATTAGTCGATGCGATTAAATTGGCGGATGTTTTGGTGTGTTGATATCACTCCTTGAAGGGCCGAACCATTCGGAACTTTGTGGTGTCTTTTACCAGATTTGGGTTTTGATATGTTATCACTTGTTTTTGCAAAATTGTGCATTACACTCAACTCAACTAGCCAGCAGATGTGTAATAGCTTGAGTGGTAATTTTTCTAATATTTTAATTTCATATCACTCCCTTGAGAGGCTTAACCATTCTCCACTTAGTCGCCTCTCTATTAGTTTTTGGCTTTGTTTTAATTTGTTTTTTTTTTTATTTAGTTCATATCACTCCTTTGTGAGGCCGAGCCATTCTCAACTTGGTGGTTTCTTTACCATTTTTTGGCTATATTTTGATATTTTGTTTGTTTTTCGTGAATTGGACGTAGACACAATTTCTTCGCGACGTTGTTTAGATTTGTGAGGCTACACTAGCGTGTGTCAAGATACGCACGTCACTATACACGTTGTCATTGTCCTTACTATCGCCGTCCAATCAGCGACGATGCCGACAATACTAACAATGGTCATAACAATACTTTCGTACTTACGCGCCGTCCCACGCCGTTCCCGTTACACCCCCAGGCTGTAAACCTAAAAACGTATGTAGTTCGTATCGTACTGCTGCCATTCGTCAAATTTCATAGCTGGAAGTCTTCCCGCTATCTTGGTATCGGTGAATAATCACCCTATGGAAATTAACATGGGGATGAGGGGACTACAAGAAGAAAAAGACACTAGAAACTAGTAACACATTTGCAACATTATTGAGGCTAAAAGTTTGCATTGAAAGCCACTTAGCTGACATTCCCACACACGTTAATTTTTGTCAGGTGGGTCATTCCGCTCTATTTTACCACAATTTAAGCTTTTGTGCCGCATTATTATTTTTCCCCCAAGTACCTCAAATGTGCCAAACTATGCTTCAGGATATTAGACAATGACGCTATGGCGTCGCGCTACAATGGTTTACAACCTTGACAATTGAATTGATGTGATGTTTGTTGCCTAACTTGCCGCGATACACTAGCGTGTGTCTAGATATTCCTGAATGTAAAACGCATTTACATAACCCGACGTTGTAACAGCAAGGGGCAGACCCCTAGCTATGGCTTTAGCCGAACTTAGGAGCTGTTCAGCCTTTGAAGGTCACAAAACACAAAGACATGCTGCGAAAGCGACTAGTTTCTTGGTTTCCACACTAGGAATTAATGGAAGCAATTAATAAAATAGTCCAAATGCTATTTACGTTCCTAAGAAGACCAAACACGGGACAGGCAAAGACCGAGAATTTCAGTCCACCGTACAGCATGCACGGGTCCGGCTAGTAAACTACAAATCACAAATCTTTGATGCTAACTGTATGCTTCGTTAACCACTTACCTCGTGACATATTACTTATGAATCTATATAGAGCAGCGACAACAGCACCATATTGGCAACGAGGCTATGCACCGGAAGAGATAGCTACAAGGGGCACTAGATTAAAATGGAAGTAAAAACAAAGACACCTCTAGTCTAGCAAGCGCAATGAGAGCGGCTTTCTTATGCCTAAAAAAACGTCGTTTTCTCCATTTCCTGTGCTGCGAGGTTGTAATCGGAAAAGAACAGATACCACGTGCTAAGAATTTCAGCAACTCCCAACAAATCTAACAAAAAATGGCGTGATTTAGGGCTAAGAAATCCGATCTAACAGCATTGGCTTCAGTAACACGCCATTTTTCCCCTCCAGTGCCCCTTGCAGTTAACCCAGTTACTTGCTCCAGCATAGTTATCTGCTAATATAATGCTCATTCCGGCAAATGTAAGGAGGAGGAGGAAGAAGAAAAAAATGAAAATCAATTACTGTAAAAACACGTGCAACAATCGCTTTAAACTTGACTACAATTGCGATGCACGTGGCGAATCAGTGCTACCTTGAAAACAATGTCTGGTCGCGTGAATGTGGCATTGTGGGCGGGCTATAAGATTGGACTATTGAACTTTCGTTGTTGAGCAAAAAATAAAACCGAATCCGGATTATCAACTAAGTGTGGACAACTTCAAACAAAACGACGATATGTTGTTAGCCGGGTTTACGCAACCACTCGCTTTTGCATTCTCGCAGCTAGAAGCTAGAAATCACCTCAAATTCCAACATGGCGGCGGTTTTATGTCTGCCGCCTCGCAACGAAAACAGCAAATAACGTTAGTTCAGAAGCATTTGGGAAAATTGTTTCGTCATGAGGAATTCTTTATATGATTGGCACGGATTATAAGACTGCAAGTATTTACTTAAACGATGTCGGATTTAGCTAATCCATTTAGCGTTGTTACCATGGCAATGTCACCTTTGCCATCACGATTGAGTTCTAGCTGCGAGAATGCAAAGGCGAGTCGCTGCGTAAACGCACCCTTAGGCCTCGAAATTGGCAGCCTGGTACGATGAAAAGGCGCATTTATTTTGTAGATGCAGACAAGGAGAGCGAAGTTGAATTGTTTTAAAATGGGCGGCAACAATCTTTTGATTCGTGACCAAATGAAGAACAATTACTTGCAACAATTTGGTGGTGCGTGGTACCGACATGAATTGTTTCTAAGCTGATGGAAACAATCACGGCGATTACCTTGCAGCATGGGGCTTGCTTGCGTACTGAATACTGACTTACTCAGTGATACGGTTTTTTTTTTAGCATTGAGTAAAGCACAAGTATGCGTCTTTTCTGGGTCTGGGTGTACTAATGAACTATTGCAAACGCGATTGATTTTCCTAAGAAGACCAAACACCGGGAGAGGCTATGACCGGGAAACAATCACAGAGATTAACTTGCAGAGGGGGCCGGGGAGGGCCCCCCCCAAGAACACAAAAGGAGGGGAAGAGGAGGGGCGATTTAAATTGGAGGATCTGTCTACTAATGAATGAAATATTTCATACGCGAAAAAGAAGACGAAACACCAGGAGAGGATACAACCGGGAGACAATCACTGAGATTAACTTGTAGAGGGGGTCTGGGGAGGGGGGGGGGGGTAAAAGGACGGGAAGTGGGCGAGGGGGAGAAGAACGGCGAGTAAAACTGAAGGATCAGTCTACTAATGAATAAAATATTGCATACGTGATTTACTTTCCTAAGAAGACCAAACACCAGGGGAGGCTAAGACCGGGAGGCTCAATCCACCGTGCAGCATGCACGGGTCATGCTAGTATATAATAGTATGACGTTATTGTCACTGTTCCATTCACGTTTACAGAGTCCAGCAAGATTATTGATAAAAATCTTGAAATCGCTTGCGGTAAGCTAATCCTGTAGTTCCCAGCCTGAGATAAACATAACAACTGTCACTAGCTTCAAATACAGCATCCGTAAGTTTGAACTTCGATATTATTACACCTCATTTACAGGCCTTACTGAAGTTTAACAATCAGCATTTAGCGTGGTATATTTAGTATGGTAATTGTTTCACTTCGTGTAATCGCGAAGCTTGGTCCAACGCGTTTGATGGCTCCTTCTAATTAGCCTAGTCATTCCCGGTGGTAATTATAAACGAGTTACAAGTAATTAGTAGGCCATGACGCCTATCGGCTGCTCATCGCTGAACAGCTGTCATAACTGAACCTGAATCCCATCTACAATTTTAACACGTAATTTTAAATCAATTCCAATGGAGGTAATGTTGTAATGACACTTCTCCGTCACTATACAGTAAAGTTCTCCGTGCTTGAAACCAACGGCTGGGGATGTACTCGTTGCTCGTGATGTAGTGACAACAAACAACAATTAGAATTATTAGAAAACGAAAACGAACTCGTCTGATGTTCAAGGTATGTTAAATCGATCCGAAGTCAAAACAGCAAAGGAACACAAATTCACTTTCCGATAAGGTATCAGATAAGGTATCATGCAGTGTTGCTGTACTGGTTAGTCCACGTGAAACCTTACTGCTGTATTCAAATGGTTTTTTTTATCATTTTTTTTAACTTGAGGTTTGACATTGCCGTGGAAACGTGATTTAAAACCTAATTTTTAGCTTTTAGACCTAATTTTTACCTGCCGTGTTAGTTCGTTTAAGTTCGTAGAATTTGGTCCGACAGTAGGCCCATTCATCCATGCAATACAGTGTCGAAACTATTTTAAATGAAGCTGATGTGCGTCGTAACGAAATCCTTTTTTTTCCGGTTGCGTGTTTTCCTGTAGCGTTTAAATGCGACAATCAAATGTGATTATTTCACTGAGTTACGTCGTGAAAGTTTATTAGCTATAAGGCAGCAAGGATGTTTTAATTTGCCTTGTTTTTTTTTAACTAATTTTTTGGTCGCTGTGTCTAACGGTGAAAACCGTTTGTCTATCTCTAGTACCGGTCTGAAATTGGCTAAAAGCGAC
This sequence comes from Lithobius niger, assembly GCA_023313725.1. Taxonomy (NCBI): domain Eukaryota; kingdom Metazoa; phylum Arthropoda; class Chilopoda; order Lithobiomorpha; family Lithobiidae; genus Lithobius; species Lithobius niger. The sequence continues at coordinate 47,954 of JAHWFP010183787.1, read as the reverse complement.
GGACGGACGGACAAAGTCGTCGCAGTAATTTTCTTAGCCATTTCGGCTGAAGACTAAAAACAGCCTATTTTGAAATCATGAATCCGTCTCTCAGCACCACAAATCCACAATCATCATGACCAAATCATGTGTAAAACAAAAATCCCCTCTAACCTATCAAAATACAAGCCCTCCATCTGCTCACTCTTCTGTCCAAAATGGCGCCTCCCCCCCCCCCCACACCACCAACATTAATATCTTACTATTGTAAGGTTTTACTGTAATGTATTTTACATGTTTATATTATATTATACTAGCCAAATCGTTCGCTTCGCTCACTCCAGTGGCATCGATCCATGTTTCATGTAATTTCTTTGCTTCCAAGAGAACCACAAACACGATGTACTGATTATTTTGACGCAAACTAATTGCAATTGTTGCTCACAGTTCGTTCATCTCATATCCTCAGCTCAGCACGTATGCATTTCATTTAGAGCATTCAAAACATACGATTTGTTTGTTTGCACGTTTGTACGTCTATTCCTCCAGAAGTAATCACCGTACGAAGGTGAGAGATTAAAGATAGAGAGGTGGTTTGCATGAACAAACTATGACGTCATGAATAAAAAATAAACTTTGACGTTATTTCTTCGTGTTCTTTCGCATATTTGAGGGTCATAATATCACGTTGCAGAGATGAAAATAGGCCTAACGGAAGCGCAATTTAATTATCTTTCATTTGGTCTTACTCCCATCTTTGTAGGTGCCTTGGTTCCAGAGGAGTAGAGGTACAAACACGCACGCACGCACATCATACGATTTTAATGATGTAGATTATATTATATGTTATATGTCATAACACTATGTCGAAAACTAAAGCATTTTGACCCTGTTCTTGTGATGAGTTCAAAATTCATTTTTGCTGGAAATTTAAAGATATTAAGTTTTGACCAATCATTAAATAACAATCTTATGACTGTTTGGATAATGTATACAACATTAGGTTTAACACGCTCTTAAACAAGATTGCTATCAAGCAAGCAGCATTTACAGCAAGGTGATTTGCGAGATGGGGGGGGGGGGGAATGAGTGTTGGAAGGAAGGAAGGAAATTTTGCCAACAACATGAAACCCTAACTTGTCAAGCTCACGTACTCGCTCATTATCGGAAGCAGTTGCTTAATTAAAAGTCACTCACTTTTCTTCTAGTGAGGTAAATAATTAATTCTAAAACATGCTTAAAATAGCGATTTCATCAGAAAGGAGTTGTTTTGGTCCCCTCGAACACAAGCGAAGCTTCGTTACTATTCAGTGCCACACAAAGTCAGAAGGTTTGGTAAAAACAACGCCATATCGAAATCACCTGACGTAAACCTAAACCAATCAGCCTTACCTAATTCTCCTATCACCCTTTTTAATACGCTATTAATTAAGCCCGTTTTAGCCCTCCAAAGATTTCTACTCTGGTTTTGGATTTAGCTAATTAGTTTTTCCCGCCCGCCCAGCGAAGGTAATAGCTAACAGCTGAAAACTTTCCATATCTGATAAATTGGGTTTTGGCGAAATCGATGCTCAGGAAATAAGTTAGCGTTTTTTTTTTTTTTTTTGTTCCTCGTTTCAGTTTTGATGTAGGGGTTTAATCAACTTTACCACACTCATTAAACGGTTTTTTTGTTTTGTTGAAATTTCGAAATGAGATTAGGTCTTAATTTTTTTTATTTATTTATTTATTTTTTTTTTTTGTAAATTTAGGGGTATTCTTGTCCTCAATTAAATTCTTCTATTAGAATTGAAAAAAAAAGAAGCAAATTAGTTTTTCGAATTTCGAATACGAAGGAGGGAAGACGAGAAGTCAGAGAGCAAAACTCACACGTCTTGTCGCTAATTACGTAAAATGCTAGCTTTCAACGCGTCGATCTATTCTCATTTTGACATTATTGTTATCAATTGAAAATAGAAAAAAAAAAGAAAAAATGAAATGAACGAAGCCCTTGTACAGAGAATAATGATTGTATTTTGGATTCTGACAAGGCTTTTAAGCCGCTTATTGAAAGCTTTGTTTGAGTTAACGGTTGTTTTTGAAAAGGAGATACTCACGGCCAATTAAGCTACTGCATGCTGTGTTGGAATGACGTTAAAACTATAAACAAAAAAAATTGGCAAGATGTCAGAATTGAAATAACAAGCTAACCCCTTTGTTCCTTGATCAAGGAACTCTTGTTTGCAAGTTTAGTGCGCTACCTTTGTGTTTTGTTCTCTCAACATTGTCTGGTAAGCGTGAAGTTGGAAGAAAGTGGATAGAAATCACATTGTGGCGTCAAGATCACACTAAAGGAAGAAGGTTCGATTAGTTTGCAAACGTACTTAACAACCAGGAGAAAATGCGACCAGATAATAATTAACCAGGATCAGGAATGTGTTAAGCTGCAGGTTTTGCTTGGTAGGAATAGCTCACCTATTTTTTTCTAAGCGAGATGCTTGCAGCTTCATCGGCGTTGAAGCACCTTCGAGTGGACAATCTTGGAACTACCATCTACTCCTGGAAACTGCTAATTGTAGTAGCATTCGTCTCAAGGTGGCAATTGCATTTTTACGTGCTAATGTTAAATACACTCCCAACTCCCAAGGATCCACAACAAAAAGTCTATAAATCATTATAATAATGCTGGATCCGGGTGCCCAGTTAAGTAAAAAAGGCCGAACAATAACTTCCCCCTCCTCACGCCCGCAATACAAGTGGACTCTTCCATTCTACCAGCAGGGCTATACTTCGTTCCACATTATGTTTTCAGGATACTGACTGTATGACGCCACGTTTTCTTCCACTACGAGTGCAAAAACATCCATAAACATCCCATTCGTAGACTCTAACAGTAACTGTAAGCAATCTGCAAGTGTGATATCCACATGTTTTCCACTCGTAGTGCAAGGAAACAAGTCGTCGTCCTGTCAGATTTCTGAAAACATAATGTGGAACAAACTATAGTGCAGCCGGGAGGGAGCGGTCGATCAACTCACGTACGGCTCACAATAAAATGTACGAGGCAAGGGCACGAAAAATGTCGGGAAAAGTGTTGGGAAAAGTGAGCCAGGAAAAGTGTGTCTCTTAACTTAATTCATGACCGGCCCCGTGCATAGTACGGGCTTCCTCTAGTGTGTTATAAGTAATAGGTATAGTACTCCTGACGAACTATATGGGATTTATCACCCGATGTATACTCTACGACGTGTAGTTCAAAATTTAGCATCATGATGACCTCGAAGGACCATTTCAAGGTCATTTAAACTAGCATGTTCCCCGACCCATAGTATATATATATGTACATTTTCGTGGTTCTCCTCTTAGGAGATTTGGAATGGCAGTAGGCTTCTCCAAAATTTTGCACCACCCTGTATATCGCAAAAGTATAAACATTTTTAAAAAGGCACAATGTCATCCTCTCGTTTAAAATCGGATTGTTGTGCCAACAGCTCGGATGAAAGTTGGACGTGGAATGAGCCACTGTGTTTAAATGTTAAATACAATTAAAATTTGAGCCTATTTTAAGCCCATTAAAGTAATTTAACTTATTAATAGACATCTCCTTACTTTTTCGTTCGTCGTAATGGATCCCTTGCAAGTCGACGAAGCACGACTCGTGCATGCCCAAAGAATGTAATCTTCCTTTTTCTTTTTCACATGGTACATGTAACCATCTTTGCACAGTTTTCGTGCAATATAAATAAACAGCAGTCCGGCTAAAAAAAAAGTTTGCACTGAAATCAGAGCTTAAACGAGAGACGATGTCATTGCGACTTTTTTTTTTGTAAAAAGATCAGTAACATATGTTGAGTGGCGTAGTTTTTTTTTAAAGTCATTGGACTGATGTCTATTATCTTGTTGCAGATTACTGAAATTTCATTATGAAAAATTACGTCGTTCACTCTAGGTTAACCGAAGAAGTTTTTAAAATTTCTTGTTATTCTCTCATTTTACGTAATGTGTCGTCGTCTTTCTGTAATTTGCATAATGTGCTTTCTGAGCGGGGGTCTTCGCATTTAAGTCATTATCTGATGGAAAACGAAGCTTTCGACGACAGTCAAGAAGTTTTAAGCTTAATAACGCCCAAGAAAAGGTTCGGTTTTCATCTTCATGTAGTCACTGGTGACACTACGCGGACAATTCAGGGGTAATGTATTCTTGTGAACTATGTGGGCAGTTGGGGACATTGTGGGTGTAATTTCGAAGAGGGGGGGCGGAGGGAAATAGCGAAACGCTTAATTTTAACGATTCATGTATATTTCGTATACGTTATGTCAGTTGGTGTTTTCGAAAGGCCGATACAGGTTCAGGTTTGTGATTTACATTTGCCAGCTATTTTTTTTTTGGGGGGGGGGGGCAGCATAGTAAGCAATTAAAGTATTTAAATTTTGTGTCTAGATTTTGAAATGTAGAACTGTTTAATAAAACCATCTGAGAATTAATTTGCTTTTATCTTAAGTTGTTGCTTAATAAACAAGCGGCTACAGCGACTACCTAGTGGCATCCGGTCTTCTGTACAATTCTGCTACTACCAATAGTGACGCACACTTCTCTATCACGCATTGCAACAGCTATCTCTATTATATAATCTAAAAGCAGTAACCATCAGAATTGCCTGTTAAAAATGTGTTAGCTTTTAAGCTTATTTTACATTTTAGGCGTAATTGTCAGCGTTTAGGCCTAATTTAAACTTTATTTTCATAAGTAGCAACTAACGGAGATTTGGATTGTATACAGTTAGCCTATCCATTTTTGCAACACAGTTAGTGTTACAACGTAATGCGCAACGTAGCCTATATAGATCAGTGGTAGCAGGGAAGGGACAGGAGAGACGCTGTTGATGAAGCCAACAGCGACTCGTAGCAACTTGACGTTGTCATGGTAACATGATTTTAGGTGTAATTTTCATTTTTACGCCTAATTTTAAAAATGCAGTTTTAATTTCGTAAGCAGCATATAGGCCTAATTTGGTTCAACGGTAAGCCTATTCATTCATGCAACAATGTGACGAGACTATTTTAAACGAAGTTAAAATCCATTTGTTTTTATTGAGTGTTATCTTAGGATTTTAATTCGACGATCAAATGTTATTATTTAATTTAGTTTCGTCGAAGAATTCTATTAGCTATAAGGAAGTAACAATGTTTTAATTTGCCATGTTATTTAACTAACTTCTCACACTGAATCTAACGTTGTAAACAATGGTCGTCAATATCTGGTACCGTGGTGAAGTTGAAAAAAGCGACGGACTGACGGATAAAGTCGTTGCAATAATCTTCTTTCTCAGCCGGTACGGCTGTACAGAAGACTAAAAAAGCACGGGGTTGAATTATTTTTAGAACAAGGAACATAGGTTAACATTAAATATAATAAAATAAATCATGCGATAATTAAAGGAATTCTTCCAATGTCGCAATGTCGTATCGCCACTTCCCTGAGCATGGCTTGCATATCGCCACACTTTAGTATGGTGATATATCCCATATCGCCACACTTTAGTGTGGTGATATCCCATATCACCACAGTTTAGTGTGGTGATATCGCATATCGCCACACTTTAGTATGGTGATATGGGATATATCGCGGCGCGTTTATAGCATTGAGAAAGTTAGGGACTGTACGATAATATCTTGTCTTAGACGTCGAACGCGTTTTACTACGACTGAGACATTGTTAAACAAGTGTGAGGCTTGACATGCGGCAACAAAAGACGTGGATTACGGCGTCTCGCTACAACTTATGAACTCTAGGTATCCATGGTATACAGGTATTTTGAACCAACCGTAAGCTTACTGAATCGGTACTAGGAAACACGGGTAGGTGGGGGGGCGCCTGGGGATCCTTGGAGGATATTTCATGGGGGTTGCATGCTTAGTTCGATTTGTACTACTCCGATTGACTTGTGTACAAAATTTCATGCTTTTAGCATGATTTGCAAGAACGTGTTGGTCAAACCTCAGGGGGGAACATAGGGGGGGAGCCACTAGGGGCCCCTTAGGGGTATTTTATGGGGGTTGCATATCTAGTTCGATTTGTACTACTAATAATGTCTTGTGTACCAAATTTCATGCTTTTAGCTCGATATACTTGATTTTGTTGCTTAACTGTATTTGTACTATTCGTGATTTCAGGATTCTAAATTTACAATGCTGAGTGTTAGAAATACATTCCAAACACTAATTTCTTCCATAGTAATTGGACGATTTATAGTAAATTCCAGCTCAGCAATAGTTTTGGGAGTTTCAAGCTATGTACCAAATTTCATTCCAATCCGACCTTTCGTTTTGGGCTCCACCCACACTACAGAAGTGCAACTAACCAACCAACCAACCAACATTTTGAAATTTGCTGTCCGTTATAGGCTACGCTACGCTCACTTCGCTCATTCTGCTTCACCAACAATACATGGATCTAATCAGTTTAAATAAATACGGATGCTAACCTATTTACCTTGCCTTTTGGACTTAAATGTCAGAATGCCTGAGTGTGGAATCGAACCCACGACCTTTGAAACCAAAGGCCGGAGTCCTATACCGCTCAGCCATACTGACATGGCCAATTGGCTTTCTGTCCCGTTTATAATCAGTTTAAGTCAGGAGGGCATCTGAGCAATCACATGAACTACGCAGCCTATTTCAAGTGATGAGTTCTGGAATCCCATTTGAGAAGTTACGTTGCAACTGATAGGAGTTACGTTGCAACTGGTAGTTATGTTGCAACTGTTACGTTGCAACCTTACCTAACCTAACCTAACCTAACCTAATACTACAGGCTGGCTGCACTGCAACATAAGGAGTGGCCATGCAATGGTGGCTGAAGTTGACTGTTTTGCATTGTTGCCTAAAAACAATGTTGAAAACAATGCAAAACAACGAAACTGGTCATTCAGAGCTCCGTAACTACGGAAATGCTTTGTAAGTTTCGATCATTTATTGAAACGGGCAATCTGTACAGACTTATCTACAAAATGATCTGCGAACCAGCTTAATAGGGCTAATAGTTCGCCCTATTGAATGAACTCTGTGAAAATGCGTGAATTCAAAGAAAATAAACATTAGTTTCGTTATTCGTCTCGTCTAGATTTCTAATCCGATTCGATGGATCTTAATAACATCCATATACGATACTAAATTTGTTTAAATATTTTTTTTTAATGGTGGACGTATAAGGCAAAAAAACTGTCGCTTTAACATGGGCCCCAAAACTAAACTTATTAAGCACTTCCCGCTAAGCTTTCTAGCCGGAGAACGTTGTGATATCAAATACAAACTTCTTTCACCAAGTCAATTCCGCCGATTAAGACTCGAAACGTCAAATGAAATACTGACTTGAAAACTGTACAGTCAGGTATTTTCAAATTTTTCATTTAACCATCGGTGGAATTAATTTAGTGTTTGATACCACGACTTCAACCAGCCAAAAAGCTTGGTGGGAATCCGTCACAAGTTTTGTTTTAGGAGATTTAAGAATTTACAACAGTACTGAGTGAAAAGTACAGTAAGGATTTAAGGATGTAAATAGAATCAGAGACACCAAAGAAGATTGCGTTACTTAAAATTACTCTCGTGCCTTGATTTGATTTGCACTAATTTGATTTGCTCTAATAAAAGCAAGCGTAACGGCTATGTTGTTAAACTGCGCGGCAAATGTCATTTGAAATCAAGACTCGCTGAATAAAATGTTATTATGAAATATATATATATACAAAAGCTTCACTTACAAACTGGCCAATTTAAACTTTGAAAAACATCTAAACAACATCAATTGGAATTTCTAAACGAAAATACAGAACTCAAATTATAAGGCCAGCATGAGTGAAGACAACTTTACACGCAGACATGAAGAATCTAATTTTAATAAAGAAAAACTCTAAAACACATCAAAATATGGAATGGTAGGGATGGCTCGTGATACAAACAAATTAGAACACAAGATTAGAAAATGTTTTACCCGGAAAGAAAAATTAAGACAATTTTGCTGACAAAGCAACGACATATTCTAACAAATATGTGTGCTCTATATTCTAAACAATAGAAGAAAATGTGGCGTGAAATTAAGAAAGTAATTGACATTTTCGGAAATAAAACTCTCCAATCAACTTACCAAAAGAGCATTTGAAAATACAAATAAGATTTTAAACAAACAGTTTTTTTTCCGACTTGAATGACGTTTTTAGGTTGAAATATTGCGACTGGTTTTCATGTACGATTTTAAAACGCTTTATAACTCTGCTTGTAACTCAAGAGTAAATAAAGGGAATAAAGTAAATACACGGTAAATAAAACATAGGTAAATCACAGATAGAATATACAAACTAAAACGTAAGTGAAAGAGTAAAATTAATGAAGGATAAATAAAGTGAATAAAGAAAGGGAAAATAAAGAGTACATACTGTAAACATTGGCTAAATAAAAGTAAATAAAAAATATAAATCAAATATTCCCTAACGGTTCATCGTTGTTGAATGTTGTATACTTTTAGTTTTCGAAAGTGTTCCGAAAAATACGAGTTTTTCGAAGAGTTTAAAAAAGCTTGTTCGATAAGTTTATTCGAAAAGTGTGTTCAAAAGTCGGTCTGTTCAAAAGTTCGAATTTTCGAACAGTTAGAAAGGTTTTTGAAAACACTTTTCGGAAAGTTTGAAGGGTTTTTCAAAAGGTTTTTGAAGAGTTTTTCAAAGCCTTTTTAGAAAGTTACATAAGGTTTTGAAATTTATAGATTTAAAAAATTTAGCTATTGAAGCCACGGCACTTTCACACCGATGTGGTTGCTTGCTGTGCTCATTGCGCATACCTGCATACTGCACACGTCGTTCTTCGTATTATGTACTGTATTACTCAACAAACAAAAGTAAACGAAACGATTAAACAAACATATAAAACAAGACGTTATTCAATACTAAATTGGGAAACAAGGATCCCTGTTCAACTATCTTTTAAGTAAGTAAGTAGATACGTTAAGTAAATTTATTCCATGTATTGTAGAAACATGGAAACATATGAATACACAAGCTCGGTGAGGTAATGAAGAAAAATGGAATAACATCTTTTGTTCAACAATATGCAAAAATAGTAAATAAACGAACTACAATGGAGAACATGAAAACGAGAACATGAAAATAAATTAACGAATACAGAAAACAAGACGTAGCTCATTATTTTAAAAATGGGTTCCTTTATCATACAACGACAGTAACTAATCGTATGTTTGCTCTTAAACGTTGTAAAATTGCTTGGCTTTCTTGACAATCTTGGGGAAAAGTTTGTGAATTTTCGGAGCGAAAAATAGGTAGCTTCATTTGGGGTGTCGGACGTACGTCTAACTGGAAAATTGTCTAATGGGATAATTGTCTAATATCTGCATAAATAAAAAATCTGGAAAATAGTCTAAACAGAATATCGTCTAATGGAAAGTCATCTAAACGGAATATCGTATAATGGATAATCGTATAATGGATAAACGTCTAACTGGGTAAACGTCTAACTGCGGTTTCTGATGTTATATGTATAGCCGCAGCGAGGGCGGCAGAGCGAGCGAGGCAGGGACATTAGACGAAAATCCAGTTAGACGATTTTCCATTATACGAATTTCCTGTTAGACGACTTTCCGTTATACTGTTTTACGGTATACGTTCTTCCAATTGTGCCATTTTCCAATTAGACGATTATCCCTCGCCCCCTTCATTTCTCGTAACGTAAGTAGTAGACGATCGATCTGCAATCGCATATCTCGTTTTTAGGAAAGTCAAGCAAAGGTCTGGCAAAGGTCAAGCAAACAAGCTACGCCGAATTTACGCCCATTCCACCAATAAGCTTGTTTTCATTGAAGAGTTCAAACATACAAAACAAGCAGTCTGCATTAAATGCTGGCCTTGTGAGGATACACGACACACTAATCTGAGATAGAAAGAAAAGACAACTGCCCTGACTGGGACTCGAACCCAGGATTTCCCAGTCGGGGCATTGTCTTTTCTGTCTTTCTCAGATTAGTGTATTGTGTATCCTCACAAGGCCTGTCTTTAATGCAGACAGCTTACTTCGTCCTTTACCTTGTAATTTCTTCTTTATTTAGTTCAAATACATCTTTCATAAGTACCTTAGGAACGGCTTTCCGTTACCCACTATCAGTAAATATAATAACTTTAATTGGCTCACTACCTCTCGGAAACAACAACAAAAAACCACATTTCTTGTTGCCCCTTACAGAAAAAGAGAAACGGAACCACTTCGCAAGAAGTTATACCTGATAATCTGTGCTTTGTTAGTAAAAGCAAGAATTTCTAGGGTTGGAGAGGAGAATTTGTGACTGAGACCCAAACTGAAACCTCCTAGATCTATTCCAATTAGTTCCGTCTGAGATTACAGAGGGCGCCACGAGTTTTATGTGGGAATTTCTACTCAGTTTTCAGCCTGAAATGAAAAAACTAAATGCAACTAGCTTGTATTTAATTATTATGTAGTTTAGCTTACTTGTAATTTAGTTTACTTTAGATTTGGGCTGAAAAATGAGCAAAAATTACCAGATGGAACACGTGGCGCCCTCTGAAAACTCTGATGGAACTAATTGGAATATTTTTGTTCAACACTATTGATCTAAGACGTTTCAATAGTGACTTTTTAGAGTTACAAATTCTCCTTCCCAACCCTATAAATTCTTGGTAAAAGTAGTAGCTCTTCACAGCCAATTTCAGCCTCCACCCTCCCCTCCCAAAGCCAATACTACAATATTCCGGCCAAATTTACAAAGAACACCATTTGTCGCATACCTTGCGCCCATTCTGGATGCACAGCCACCAATGTTTGCGAAAGTATAAGGAAATTTGGAAAATAACGTCTTAGTTCCCACAAGTCAAACTTTCAATTAATGAAACGAGAAAACTCATTGGTATTTCGCAAATTCGATATTTCGCAAACAAAAAATTTATTTCAATTTACAAACACCAAAAACACGAGAAAACTTAACACTTTTTATTCATTTACCCAAACCACCCGTTCATAATCATTTGATACCTACAGCCAATCACCTACAAGACTACAGTAAGTTATGCAATGACGCTGGCATCAACACATTTCCACCAATCAAAATGCAGGGACCCACTATTTAAAGCAATACCGACCTCCATCTGTTATCATTTGACCTGCGGACTTGGGTGAGTTAGGAGCTGACTGCTGGCACATTCTTTCGAATTGTGCCGACTTTTTATTTTATTTGATTTGATTTGATTTCAATTTTTAATTTTAGTATGGGGCCTTACATCCTTAAGACCGGTAAAGTTTATAACCATGATCTATCTACTCTACTGCTGTTTTATTAATTTCAAAGTTGTTTGAGATGTTTTAAACCCTTCACTTGAAAACGGTTCCGAGCTAGGAACCGAAACGTCGTGATTTCGTATTTACCTGCACTTGATGGCTACTCTGTTTATATTTTTAATTGGTAAAGTGTTTTCTAGCGTTCTGCTATTTGGTGATCAAAGGTCTGTGCAACGATCCTACAGCTAAGATACCGAGCTCTCTAAAATCGGTAAGGAATGAGCCTTTCTATTTTGGTAAAGCCCTTAATTTGAAAACTGTTCTTTTGCCAGAAAAAAAAAATGTTAAAGGCTCTAAAGTGTTTCCGTAAGTTCCTGCACAGAAAGTGACTGAATATTACGTGTTAGTAACTTTGTAAATACATAATATGTATGTACATACATATTTACATACATCCTTTGTAAATACATAAGGATACTAACTTCTAAATTAGTGATTTTGGGCTTTTGTATTAGTGATTGAGCGCTAACTAACTGTAAAGTGAGTCAAATAAGTCGGAAATGGTAGCCAACAGCGACAATCTTAAAGCAGATAGTTGTGAATAGAGGATAGGGGGTGGTGGTAGAATAAAAAAAATTCGGGTGGGCAAAGACTAACCTCGAGCTCAAACAGGTCAACAATCTTTTAATTTACCAACCTCATTCTACTTCACCAGAAAATAACAAAAAAACTAAAATGAATTAGACCTTCAAAGTGTGCCTAAAAACAACACTACTACCAACGAACTTAAAACTCAACAGGAGACATTATAAATAGCTTTTAGTTTTATTATGCGCTAAAAATAACGTAGTGCTGTAAACCATCTTTAAGCACTTTTAACCAACTTTAAGCACCATCAAGCACTTACCTGTTCATTCAAGTGACGTAATTCGGATTCGAATTTGCAAGCACCACTTCGCTACTCACAAGGATACATTAACAATAGTTTTTTATTTTTTTTATACGCTGGAAATAACGTAGTGCTGTAAACCATCTTTAATCAACTTTAAGCACTTACTTACCTTTTTATTCAAGTGACGTAATTCGGATTCGAAGTGGGAACCAACACTTCACCACTCACCACGAGACATTAAAAATAATTTTTATTTTTATTATACACTAGAAATAACGTAGTACTGTAAACCGTCTTTAAGCACTTACCTTTCTATTGAAGTGTCGTAATTTGGATTCGAAGTGGGAAACACTACTTCGTCACTCACCAGGAGACATTAAAAATAGTTTTTATTTTTATTATACACTAGAAGTGCTGTAAACCATATTTAACCACCATTAAGCACTTACCTTTTTATTCAAGTAGCGTAATTCGGATTCGAAGTGGGAACCAGTCCAACGTCAGTTCACTCGCACACCGCTTTTACCGCATAACAATAATTGCCCTCTGACTGGAGAAAAACCCACGAGAACACAGAAAACACTGCAAGAATTTTAATTTTCAGCACATTGTTGGTGACTTGCTCACAAATAGATTAAAACAGTAAAAACAAGTACCATCTCTTACTACATAATTTGCTGGCGGCCATGTTCATAAATGACATGATAACTCATATGGCCGCCACCAGATTATATAGTAAGGGCTGGTCCCACCTTGTTTTTACTGTTTCAATGCATTTGTGAACAAGACACCAAGAATGTGCTGCAAATTAAAATTCTTGCAGTGTTTTCTGTGTTCTCGTGAGCTTTTACCCAGTCAGGGGGTAACGATCGTTGATGCCTCACCCACTCACGAAGTCCAACAACGTTTCGCTTTTGCCGATATGCGCACTCGTCTATTGGTAAACAAAAAGAAAAAAAGAAACAAGAACTAAGAACTAAACAAATCTTGTTTACTCCTCATTCCTATTTTATCAGTTCCCTCAATTGCGGAAATGTAATCTTAATGTAGTCTTAGATATCAAACTTTTCTGCGTGATAACCACTTGTTGAGCTCATCAATTCCATTTTTTTTTAAAAGCAACTTCCGTTTCTCGTCCCAAACTTCATGGAGAGTGATGGTCGGGGATCGAGTGGGGGATTCAACTAGGGAAAAGGAAACGACTATTGAAGCCACATCCATCACACCAAGTAGAGTCCTTTGATCTGATTGGAGGATAACTACTCCCCCCCCCAAACCACAAGAGAAAGCGAGAGAGAACCGGTCGATCGGAGAAACGAAATGGTCGTTCATTTTCCCACCAAGCGTCCAACTGCAAATTCAAGTGTGCCAAGCGTGAGGGGTTCTCAGAAATCTCCAAACTTACGATGACATTCCCTCCTCTCTTACCAACCGTAGACCTGGCCGAACGAACCGCAATGTCTCAACTCTAGCGTTACGTTCTTAAAACTCTAAAGGCGGATACTCACCAAAACTTTAGGAGAGTTGCGAGCATGGCTTGGTCGTTTGCAGAGCGTTTGACGCGTTCAAACTTGGGTCTGTATACACCGACGCTACAAACGGCCCTTTGTCTACAAACAAACGCCTCTTTGAGGACTTTGTTGAACTGCGTTTTGTTGATTGCCTGTATGATCTCTAACAATAATTAATAAACAAAAAACGGAACGTTAAATGTTAAGAGTAAGGGTCTAAAAGTCAAAACCTACAAGGAACACGGACAAGCTTTGACAGTCAGGGTCTAGGTGTAAAATATTGTCAGTAAGAGGCTGGTAAGCATTAGACCCTTACTACCCGGTGGTTAGCTTAGTTCTAGTCTATTAGGACAGAACGTGTGTATGAACGGTTGTAGCAGGTTTTCTTTGTTCTTAGAATATCGTTAAGGAACTTTATGAACATAATTTTCTTGTGAAGTTTCGCATTTTGTCTTTTAATGCTTTAGAATTTTTGATTATCTTTCGTACATTATGGTAGAGGATAACCAATAATGCTCTCTGCTGCGAATATGCTGTCATGTTACTAAGTTGAAAAAAAACTTTCAACCTAAAGCAAAGCAGGAAATGCATCATACTAACACTGGACTTGCTTAATGATTTATCAAGCCAATTTTGTAAATCCAAGAACTTTCTTTAAAGCTACCTTATTTTAATTTCACAGATTTTAAGGTAACTGATGGCAACCAATAATCCTCATTACTTTGTATGTTCTGTCATGTTACCAAACCGAAAAATAAACTTTTCAACATAAAGCAAAGCAGGAAACGTACACCATACTACCACTGGATCATAACATAATAGAAGGATTTACAGTTTTTCGTCAAAATGTATTTACTGCTTTCCTATTCTTAAGGACGAAAGCTAGCCACCGGGTAGTAAGGGTCTAATGCTTACCAGCCTCTTACTGACAAAATTTTACACCTAGACCCTGACTGTCAAAGCTTGTCCGTGTTCCTTGTAGGTTTTGACTTTTAGACCCTTACTCTTAACATTTAACGTTCCGTTTTTTGTTTATTAATACCTGTTACTTTTAGAATTGTACCTAAACTATAAAACAGTGCAGCTGACGGTAGGCTACTGCCTGCACGGAGAAGAATGCACTATACACCCACTTTAGAGTTTGAGTACAACTTCCTTTTTTTATTTTTCTTTCACATGTTTTATTTTTTTTTATTGAAGGAAATCAGGCTATAATAAGCATAATTTCAAAATGGCTGACTTATTACAAGATGGCGTGGATTACAGATTACTAGTTACGATGACACGTTCACTGTTTGACGCGGAATCAACTGTATCGTCTCCGACCTAAATTTGAACGAAATGGGACAATACACATAATTTCAAAATAGATCCCCAATTTCAAGACGATGGCCATTAGATATTACTACTGACTATGGCATATTCACTGTTTCACTTGGTATCAACTATTTCGTCTCTGTTCTAAATTTGAAGGAAATCTAACGATAATAAGCATAATTATTTCAAAATGGCCCTGATTTCAAGATGGCGGCCATTACAGTGTAAATGCAACTATGGTGCATTCATTGTTTCATTTGATATCAACTAATAGCTACTTCGTCATGTGCAAAATCCAAAAGAAATCGGAATTTCCCAGTGGCAGTTATTATTCATCTGGAGTTTGAAGGATCCATCTACACCTAACAGTGAGGTTATTATGCACGCTACGGTGTAAGGTCCGAATCTGCACTGAATGTGAGGCGTCTTTCCTGCTCGGAACATTTATTTGGAAAAAAATAGTAGCGAGCAACCCTACCCCCACCCAAAAAAAATACCGATATTTTGTCATCTGTTTCCTTATGTGGACAAAAAAGCAGGAAGGAACAATTCCCTCTGCTCCCCCCAAAACCCCCACACACAAAAAAATGGCCTGTTTCGTCAAATACTTCCTTACTTGGAAAAAAAAATAGAAAGGAACAACCAAAAACACTGCAGTACACGTGAATAGTGAGGACTCCGTCTCTCCAATTCCATGTTTAATATTAACGCTGGCGATTAGTATCAACTAAAAGCTGACGACCCAGTTTGGGTTCGTACTCCCTAAACAAAAAAAAAAGAACAACACCTAATAACTTGCTCGTCTATGTGCAAAATCTGAAAGAAATAGGAATTTTCCCCGTGACAGACGTAGGTAAGAAAGAGTATATTCATCTGGAGATAGGACTCCTATCTACACCGAACAGTGGAACCAATTATTCATGCAATGGTGTAGGATTCGTATCTACACTGAATGTGAGCCACCACTCCTACGCGAAACGTTAGGTATTGCCCCTGCACAGAACGCTACCTTAGTACGAATATGCGTTAACATTTAACAAGTAGGAATCGTGAGTGTACCCAACAGTATTCAGGAATCCAGCAGGAATGTTATCTACACTGACATAAGGGAGCGTTCACAAATTACGGAACAGTTTTCTTTTCTTTAGCAATTTCGACCCCCGTTCCCCTTTGTAACACCAGTGTGTCACTTGGCTTGACCCTTTCCACCTGAAAATACGTAACGTTTTCTAACACCCCCCCCCCC
>JAHWFP010183787.1:8801-26739 GCA_023313725.1 Lithobius niger | reverse complement strand
CAATTTGCTACTACCTTTTGCCTATAGGCCGAACCAATCTCAACTTGGTCCCCTCTTTATAGGTTTTTGGTTTGGTTTTAATTTTGTTGTAATTTGTTTTATTTCGTTAGTTTTGGTGTTGATATCACTCCTTTGAAGGGCCGAACCACTCTCAACTTGGTGGCCTTTTCACTAGTTTTTGGCTTTGTTTATTTTGCTTTGTTTTTAGAGTTGGTTTATTTGTCGTGAATTGGACGTGAATACAATTTCTTTGGCAACGTTGTTTAGATTTATCGTGTTACACTAGTGTGTGTCTAGGCACGCACGTCAGTATACAGGTTGTCATTGTCCGAACTTTGTCTGTCCAATGAGAGACGATGCCGACAATACTAACAATAGTTATAACAATATTTTCGTACTTACGCGCCATCCGACGCCATCCTCGTTACACCCCTAGGCTCCAAACCATAAAAGATACGCAGTTCGTATCGTACTGCAGCCATTCGCCCAATTTCATAGCTTGAAGCCTTCCCATTATCTCGGTATCGATGAATAGTCACCCTATGGAAATTAACATGGGGATGAGCGGACTAGTAGCTGGCTAGCTAGCTAGTTACACATTTTCAACGTCAGTGAGGGTCAGATTTTGCATTGAAAGCAGCTTAGCTGGCATTCTTACACGAGTTAATTTTTGTCAGGTGGGTCATTGCTCTTGATTACAACACAATTTAAGCTTTTGTACTGCATTATTATTTTTCCCCAAGTACCTGAAATGTGCCCATCTATGCTTCAAGATATAAGACACTGACGCTATGGCGCCGCGCTACAATGGTTTACTACCTTAACAATTGAATTGATGTGATGTTTGTTGTGAATATTGTTGCCTAACTTGGCGCGACGCACTAGCGTGTGTCTAGATCACTAGTTGTTGCACGGTGTAACATACGCCGGTCCAATGGGGACATTTGACATTTGGGGAAGCAGTTACCTACGGTAGTAGTAGTATTTTGTAGCCATTTTGTTAGTGTGTTTGCTGGGTTCATTTAGTGTTGTGTACTGTATTAGTTACAACGGAGTGCCTGGCTTCGTCCTTGCTCCGTACTAAATCATCATTACTCATTACGCTGGTGCAGCTGATTCAACTCGGCTCTAATAGTCAGCATTAGTGTTGAAGTAGTGTTTGTTTATAATTGTTAAAGCGAATATCCGTTCTCATTGTTGGCCGCTCGCCCTTTTTCTTTGTTACCGTGGCAAGAATGAGCCCGATCGCCCTCTTGCTGATTGTTGCAGCTTCGTTTGTTTAATCCTCCCTAATAAAGCCTCATCAAGTCTGCTCACATTAAGTCTGCTCCTGATCTAAGGCTGCTCCAAAGCGAAATATTTACATATATAATACGGAGCAGGCGGCCAAGTCACCGGCCACGCCATTCCGTCGTCCAATGACGTACCCCACCCTGTAGTGCCATCTGTTGACGAGATTCGCCTTCAAATTCGGGTTGGGACACTTTTCCAACGTCTTCGAACAGATGGCGCCCACTTACCAGACCTGCCGCACCGGTTTTGGGTTCGTTTTTTGGTATTGTTGTTTTACCAAAGCAGCCAACAATGTTTTAGTCGCGTTGACTGTGCCATTGTCGGCGTTTAAGCTAAAAAAAAAAAAAAAAAAAACCGTGTCCACTAAACCAGACAACTTTAAACCAAACGACGATTGGTTCTCGAAATTGGCAGCCTGATACGATGGAAAGGCGTATTTATTTCCTAAATGTTCACTTCCAGAAAGGAGTTGAATTGTTTTTAAGTGGGTGGCAACAATCGTGGCTTGCAACAATGTCGCAATGCACGGTACCGAGGTGAATTGTTTCAAAGGATTAACTAAAACATGGGTTACTTGCTTACTGAACGCTGGATTTCTCAGGATTTTTTTTAAGCTTTCAGTCAAACATACGCATGCGACTTTTCCGGGGCTGCACCAAAGGGGAAATGTCACGGGGCGACGTTTTCGGGGGATGCGGGAGAGGGTGCCAGGGCAAATGTGTGTGGCGGGCAATGCGCGATGCCGAAGTGAATTGTTTCTAAGGACACAACTAGTATATATAGATTTTGGAAAACAATGTTTGTAATTTATTTGTCTAAACTGTTTAACTGGGAAATTAAATAAATTCAGAACCCAAAAAAATATTCCCGGGGAATCAGACAAGCCAAAGCCAACCGCAGTGGCGGATTTAAGGAAATCGCCTTCCTATAAGGCCCCGTGCCTTTCCGAAATTCTGAGAACTTTTTTATTTTTATTTTAGCTACCTGAATCTATTAGTAAACGTTCTTTGTTAGTTCTATTTTACACTTTTGCACGATTTATGCCTGGGAAATGAAGGCCCCTTTTACCATGATGGCCCTTTTACGTCGACCCCCCCCCGGTTAAATCAGCCCCTGGCCAACCGGCTAGCTTAGAGCGGCTAGCTGGTATAAATACAACCAGCCTTAGTAGAAAGTTCGCGTAAGAAGCGATACTCGGTGCCATCACTCATCTGCTTTAATTTTCCTTTTCCACTGACCTTGACACTGACCTTGACACTGACCTTAATTGATGCCAGCCTGTCGCTCGTGGGACAGGGTGGTCAATAAAAATGTAGACGGTATAGGAAAAGTTATAAATATTTTATTAATTGAGATTTTCATGTTCTGATAAGTCAGATTCGTTAAGAAAACATGAAATTTTGTTGACATGACGTTGATTTTAAATTTTATTGTATGCTCAAATTGAGGTCCCTTCAATTCAATACATTTTGCTATTGTAGATGTTGTTGATGACAGTTGTTGATGACAGCCCGAAGAGTGTCTTGCGTTACAGCCCAAATAACCCTGCGACTGCTTAACTTGAGTTTGTTGATAGCTTTACGGTTACGTTTGAAGACTTTTTCCCTACACACAAAAAAAAACACACAAAAAACACGTTCTCCGAATTCAAATCGTCGTTGTCACATTTGGTGAAGATAAAGTGATAAATGCTTAAACGTCGTTGTTTATCTGTGTCTGAAAGTTCCCGGAGAATTTGAATATTGTATGGGAAAAGATTAAGTTCTTCTTTAGCTTTGTTACCAGGAATGTGATGTGCTTTTAATGTTAAGAGCTAGAGATCGGAGAAGCAAGCAGTCTGCATTAAAAACTGGCCTTGTGAGAAAGAAAGAAAAGACAACTGCCCCGACTGGGACTCGAACCCAGGACTACCCGTTTACCAGCCGTTAAACGGTAGAGATCGTCGTTTTGATGACGTTCTTGGACTTAGTCTCACGCTTTCGTGCAATCTTTCCACATTCCCTGGCATACGTACTGTCACTGGACGACCTAAATGTTCTGCATTTTGGTACAAAATAATTCCAATTCCCTTTAATTTATTTACCAGCTGCAATATGGTGGTTCCTATTGGAACAAAGAAGTTTGAAAATTGTTTATGAAACTTGCGGTGCACCTTTGTTGCATATTGCGTTGGGTGTAAATGTCTCTACAGTGAAAACACGATATTGAATTGTATATTGCAGAAAGTTAAAAATCACTTTAGTTATTAAAAATACAAACAGAGTAGCCATCAGGTGCCGGTGAAAATACGAAATCACGACGTTTCGGTGCCTAGGTCGGAACCGTTTTCAGGTGAAGGGTTTAAAACATGTCAAACAACTTAAAAATAAAAATAAAAAAATAAAAATAAAAAATAAAAGTCAGCACAATTCGAAAGGTGTGACTGTTGTCACATTCTTTCGAATTGTGCTGACTTTTATTTTATTTTATTTGGGTTTAGTTTTTAGCATGGAACCTTACATCCCTATGACTTGTAAGTTTTATTTCCATGACTCAGCTCTGCTGTTATTTTATTAATTTTTATTTTTAAGTTGTTTGACATGTTTTAAACCCTTCGCCTGAAAACGGTTCCGACCTAAGGAACCGAAACGTCATGATTTCGTATTTTCTTAACACGTCTGACTTATGAGAAAATAAAAAAAATCAATTAATAAAACATTTACTATTTTTTCTTTATCGTCTACAGTTTTATTGACCACCCTGTATCTCGCGCATGAGTCATACTTATTTTGACTAGTGCCAATAGTCTTAAGTCTCTGCTGATTAGAGTTCAGTACCCAATATGAGTTTTACGCAACAATACCAAAATCCTTGGCCAGTATACCTTGCCCTCATTATTACGTAACATTGTTGTCCTCAACTGCATTTCACCTCCTAAGTTACAACACCGTCTTTCCGAGAGCAACCTTCAATCATTCTCTCCCTCTCTGCTGCGTTGGTTCGCCGCCTCTCTCCAATTGTTGGTTTTTCCTCTTCTCACCCGTTTTGAAGCTCTCAGTCCTCTTATAACAATACAGCACGACGGGATCGCAACAATGAACGAGGACGAGGAGTGCTGGGATCCACGGCGGAGGGCTGGGATCTGGATCCCAGCACTCCACGTGAATCCCAGCCTCCGTTTTGTGTTTGATGAAAAGTGGAAGAAAACAAATTTACTGAAACAAATTTTAAGAAACGTAACAGATAAAAAAAAATAATAAATTCAACAATTCACGTTACTCACAACATTTCAACTGCTGCTCTACAAACGTTGGTTTCCATTAAATGACAAAAAGGAATAAAGCAACCGAATATAATCGAGTAGAACAATTTTTGAAAACAACACCACATCAGACGTAAAAAAAAATTGTAAAAGGATTTATATTAATTACAGCATTGCAACCGCTTTCAACATTAAACGTTGCTCTTTTCGTTGCGTGTATAGCATTGCGTCTTAACGAGTGTTCTACACAAGCTTTCTAAAGGGTTTCAAAGGGTTTAACGAGCGTTAACCACTCCTGGTCATCTGCCCGAAGCCCTAAGGCCCTATGTCTGCAACAGCCAGATTCCCAGGCGGTCACCCACCCGAGTATCAATCCAGCCCAATGCTGCTTCTTCTGCTTTCTTCTGGCTAAACGCAACAATGTATTCCACTCGCGCTCACTTGCGCTCAACAATGTCCGTCGGACTGATAGCTTCAAAACGGGTGAGAAGAAGGATATCGTCCGCTGTCCTCATGCTGGAATCCAACAAAGGCTCGGGCGCTGCGCGCCCTCGATATTGTTAGATCCCAGTACTCGGAAAGCAGGCGATATCCTACACATCTCACTTTTTCCTCTTCCCTCTCATGTGATAGATGAGGTAGAACCGTTTTTTTTCTCTCGTTATGGCTACTCCGCCATTGATTCTGGATTTTAGGCCTAGTCGACTTTAATTCCTTATGATAGTAAGGCTCATCTACTAATGACCCAGCTGAAACTTGGAAGATATCCCTTAGGGGGTGGAACTGACGAAACCCACAGTAATAACTTTTGCCGTTCTTCTACGCTCAAGTAGGACTTAACTATTCGTTTTATTAACGTGAACAGGAGCCCAGGGAGAGTGAACGGCCGAGACACCTGACTCAAAGAGAAGTTCTACCGGGCCATTGAATAAAAGCAAGTATTCCGGACCGAACCTTTGCCACTACTCGTTGTTTACTTTATGCTGCGCCTCGAACACATGCTGAGCGATAAAAGCTAATCCACGACCTCTAACTGATGATCATCTACAGCTAACTTACCAGACGCATAACCGTTACACCGTATCGTTATTTCATACTTCAGAAGCCTGTTCGAAAAGTACCACGCCCTGCAAAGACAAACGGGCGTAATCTTATAGTAGCATCGTAATTTGTATGCATATCAATCACACTGATACTTCTAGGCCATATAGGCAAGGTGAAAACTATCTTGATAGCGTCGAGTCGAGTTAGTTAGGGTCTACTGTATCCGCGGCCCAATCGGGTTCATTTTGCAGACTCTTGAAGGAACATGCTTTAGTCATTATAGCAGCGTCGGTAAGACGAAGGCTATATCCGTTGCCTAGCAACTAATCGCGAGCGGCCGTCAACACGTAATTAAGTGCTAAATATTCCAATCCCGAACAGAGCGAAATATGCGTTAAAGTTGTTAATCGGAAAGGTTTCCACTTGCTAAAAATGGAAATCCAAAAATCGCTTCTTTTTTATGCTTAAGAAATTCACTCAAAGGTTGAAAAAAAAAAGCCGCCATTGTTTCTACATCCGTTTTGACCGTCATTGTAACCCAAATGGGAGCCCTGCAGCGAATGTGGCGTTTGTTGATTCTGTTCTATTTTTACTCAGCTGTCATCCCTAACAATTCAAAATGTTATTCTCTTTTGTTTATTCCTTTATTGCATCTTTGTTATTAGAGTCGATTTAGACTCTTATGCGAACGGTTTGTCTGTTTGTCTGTCTGGGTGTCTGTCTGGGTGGATGTCTGTCTGTGTGTTCGCGTTATAACGTTTTAACAAGTTGTCGGAATTTCTGTCAAATTTTACACACAGATTTTATGGCACATTTCTAGGTCTAAGTTCGAAAATGGGTCGAATCCGTCAGGGAAATCCTCCACTAGAAATGATCAAAGATTTTGGTTCGCAGCAAACGTACGACGTTCGTTATTTTTTCTTTAGCCAACTGACGTCATCCATCAACGACCAATTACTGGGAACTATGTAGTCTTCGTCAGCGGCTGATATCACCACCACCAACCGACCAATGACTGGCAACTCGCTGAAATTATTCTACAGATCACTGACGTAGGCACGCGGCCCCACTGATGTGTACGTTCCTACATGTAAGTCGTGCCGTGAGGCAACGTCGCCGTCGGATATGAAATATTCAAAACGCCGGAACTAAGCGGCTTGGAGGCCTCCCGTGTCATAAAACGGCCAAACGGTGCTAAATATTTTTAATATTGATTCAGTTCACTATTGGTCTAATTATACTTAGTTTTAAAAATGAAACCGATAGAAGAATCGTATTGGGCTCGTCTTTAAATGAGAGGTGTGCGCCGCCATGCCACGCCATGTCATCGCATCTGATCAAAAACTACAAACGCAAGAGGCCACTGGTTTTACGATTGCATATGCGTTGTGGAACCGCGTCCTAAGAAATCACTTGGGTCTTGGGATTGTATTCTTTAAGGACGAGTAATTATTCACTGATGTTAGACAATTAGTAGCCATGTCGATTGCTGTATTCGCAAGAGAAACCAAATCGATTCTCACTATAATTGGTTTAGAGAGGTTTATTTTATTTCAGCTTTTCTCGTCACACATTTAACCAGTGAAAACAAATTTCTCATCAGGTTAGCTATCTCGTTAACAGTTGGGTTGCCTAGCAGACTTGTTCAGACTTTCCCTTTTTTTCCAGAGAAATAAGAAATCAGTATAAACGAAAAAACACGGTGGATCCAACGGTGTGAACAGTTAAATGGACCAAGTAAAAGGTAGTGAGCGATAAAATTGTTGTTGCATAAAACCGCCCTTATTAGGCCTAAGGGCTCGTTTACGCAACGACAATTTTCTCGCTTACTAGCTTTTACTTGGTTAATACTAAATATTCTGGCTGCTTCTCGCCATTACCGAAGAATGTGGCTTTCAAGTTGTCTATGCGTAGTAACCATGGCAACAACGCGGACGCAAATCTCCTCCTCGTGCCTCGTGACACGACGTACGATGCGTGCAACATGACAGCGTCGATTTATGACAACAAGAAAACAACTTTTTACTGCTGTACAAGACGACGGGCAGATTTCTGAATGCCGGTATTCGATAATTTGTCTTCGATTCGCCAACCCTGAAATGGACGCCATGTTGGATTTTGAATTCTCGTTGCGAGTAGCTATTTATTCTGCCGTCGCCTTCTGTTCACTGCTAGAAACTGTTCTTTGAGCGAGAATACCAAATTTTGGACATAGTGTGAAATGACAAGAATGTTGTAGCAATGTTTAAAATCACCGTTGCACTTTGTTCTTTATCCGAGTTGCTATTTATAATCCATTTAATTTGTTATGTATTACCGCATTCATTCAGTAGAAACTGGAAATTAATCGTAAATAAATAACGGTTGTCTAGCGTTCGGCGAGCGAGAAGGTCTCGTTGCATAAACGCGCCCTAAATCTGCTGGCTGCATCTCACCTTTAGGGCGCGTTTACACAACGACTCGCCTCTGCAGTATCGTAGCTAGAAGCTAGAAATCATCCAAAATTCCAACATAGCGGCAGTTTTAGCTCTGTCGGCTCGCAACGATGTGGATTCGGAAGCGACTGGGAAAATCGTTTCGTCAGGAGAAATTCTTTATCTTATTGTCACGGACTATAGGACTGCAAGCATTTACTCAAATTATGTCGGATTTAGCTAATCCAGGTAGTGTCGTTACTATAGCACCGACTTCTCTCCCATCGCGATTAAATTGTAGCTACGAGAATGCAAAGGCGAGTCTGTGCAAAAACGCGTCCTTACCGGAGTAAGTGCGGCTTTTGAGTTGTCTACCCGTGGTAGTAACCATGGCAACGTCGCGAAAGCAGATCACCTCCTCGTGCCTGGTGAAACGATGGACGATGCATGCAACATGACAGCGTCGATTAATGGCAAGAAGAAAACAATTTTTACTGTAGTACAAGACGACGGTGCAAAGGAGGGGGGCGTTCCATCCTCCCCCTCTGAATTTTTAACATTCCTTGACTCCCAGAATTCATTGTTGCATTTCCTCCAACATGGCGACCTGGTAATCTGGTTGTTGGGTTTGTGAGTTTGTGTTTTTAACCTTTGAAAATGGAGCCAACCGTTGTAATGCTCCGAAATATAAGGTACCAGTGTTTTAACCGTTTTATGCGCGGTTCTTGCGTGACTTTTTAACGAGTAATACGGAATGGTAGATGCTTGAAAGGCGCACCGTTTCCTGGTACCGTTTAGAACGGTAATACGATTTTGCCACACGTCATAATACCGCGAATATAATAAATCATACATTCCAGGTGTTTCCGTCACTTTTATTTGTCGGGGGAGGGGGATGGAACGTCAACGAGCTGACTGGCAGTCGCAAGTGAGGCAGGGGGAACTCCGTTTTGCACGTTCTGCTTTGCCGGTGACGGACAAGGTGACGGATTGGTGTGGCTCCACCTGAAAGGGTGACTGCCACCAAATAACACGCTGCAGGCTGCAGCTACTTGCCGCTATCTAGTTCTAGTCTAGCTCTTACTTTCAGCAAGCGAAGGAACCCACAAATAAATTTCTTTTTATGAAACAAACAAGCCACGTGCCTCCGTAAAGTAGTGAGTGTAAAGTTGGTGCGTCGTCCACCTGCACCAGAGAGCAGACCGTAAAGTTAAAGGCACCGTTCACCATTTCGATAGCGTTGTCCATATTCTAAACACAGCATCCACGTTCCAGATTCTCCGTCATCCAGTAGGCTGATGTGGGTCACGGGATCTCGTTTTAGTTATGAACATCGCGGAGCTGCTGCGAAAAGTGTTGTTCCATTTTTAATTTACCGCTACTTTATTTATATTGCTCGACAAATCTAGGGCGCTTTTTTTTTCTGTACATCAACCATTTTGAAACACAGATTTTGTACCGTTAGGTGGGCGTCATCTAGTGACAGTGATATCGTCAACCTTGACCGCTTGCTCCCTGGTGCACGTGGACGCACCAACTTTACATTCAATCATTAAGGAGGCGCGTAGCTTGTTTGTGGTGTAAAAATAAATTTGTCGGCGCATACCTTCGCTTGTTGAAATCAAGTGCTGCATAAAACTAATTAATGGTATACGGCACTAGATGCTGCAGCCTGTCATTCCGTGAATAGGCACCTTTAAGAGGTATACCCAATTTCGTCAAACGTCGCTAGATGGATTCTAGTCGGTATAGAGCAGTGATATTAGTTGCCGCCATATTGACACCAGTGTGGGTTTTGGAGGGCATAACTACAAGGTGCACTACATAAAAATGGAGGGAAGAACAACGGAAGAGCGGATTTCTTAGGCTTAAAATAACGTTGTTTTCTCCAACAACAAAAATCGCGCGTTTTTAGTCTAAGAAATCACTCTTCACAGCATCGGCTTCAGTATGACGCCCTTCTGTTTTGCTCCGCAGTGCCCCTTGCTGCTGACCCATTAAGGCTCCAGCATAGAGTTATATACAATAATACTACGTCGTGTCACTGCTCTATGGAACAGTGACAATAACGTCATATTATTGTATATAGCTCTATGCTGGAGCTAGTAACTGGGCTAACAGCAAGGTGCACTGGAGGGGTAAAAGTAGAGTGTATTACTGAAGCCAATGCAGTTAAAGCCGTTTTCTTAGGCCTAAAACGCGCAATTTTTGTCGATTTGTTGGTAGTTGCTGAAATTTGTAGCAAGTGGAATCTTTTCTTTTCGGATTACAACCTCGTAGCATAAGGGATTGGAGAAAACAAACTTTCTTAAAGCAACATACCGCCTGCCTTATAACAGCTACACGCGTCGATCGCTTCCACGCATTTATCTTAGTCAAGGTCAACTGAGACAGTGGCTTCGTTCCTCGCAGCGACAAATGCAGCTACGATCTCAGTAGGCATTGTGCCTAACTAATAGACAAGCCAGCGTGAACGCATTAATTGTGTCGTCACAAACCGGAATGATTCTCGTATTTTAAAATCACAATTTATAATTTTCTTGGCTAGTGTTTTATAATTTTGCTTCGGCGAGGTATTGGAATAATTAATTTTAATTTTTACCGCATTATTCTTTTAGACTTTTGATCTCCTGGTAATTATTAGAAAATTAGTACATGTACACACAGAGATAAAACGTGATGATTATTGTAAGCGCGCAATGCATCATATACTGCGGGGACGTAGTAAATAAAGTTGACAATTATTCAACAGAAAATCTCCTAGACGCCACATTTTAAAACGGATTTTAAGCCCGGGAAAGACTAACGGTAAGTAAGTAAAACTTTGGGGCCGTACATGATGTGGAAGAGCGAGAAAAATGGCGTTTGGAGGTATATCCCTTTAAGGCTAAAAATCGGTTCTCAAAGCAATGCATTGACTAGAAGTGCTGTTGTTTTTCCCTCCATTTTAATCTAGTGCCCCTTGTAGCTATCTCTCCGGTTGCTAGCTCCTAGCCAATATGGAGCCAAGTGACGTCATGTGGCTACAAGAGAGACACCTGCAAGGGGCACTAGACTGAAATAGTGGGTTAAACAACGGCACTTCTAGTCAAGCCAGTGCTTTGAGAGTGGATTTCGTAGGCTTAAAAAACCGTTGTTTTCTCCAATCCCTTATGCTACGAGGTTGTAATCGGAAAATAAAGATTCTACTTGCTTAAAAATGTCAGCAACTGCCAACAAATCACAAAAATAACGCGTTTTAGGCCTAAGAATTCCAGTCTAATAGCATTGGCTTCAGTAAGACGCTCTTCTTTTCCCCCACCAGTGCACCTTGCAGCTAACCCAGTTACTGGCTCCACCATAGAGTTATGTGCAATAATACTACGTCGTGTCACTGCCCTATAGTAAGGAAGAACAGCGTAGCAAGGGCTTCAGGCTCGTAGCAAGGGCACATTGCTACAAGGCCAGCTTGTCACACCTACTCTCTGTTACATAACTACCGACATATTGAGTTTCTGGAGTTAAAGAACGGTCCATCCGCCCAACCAACAATTTCTAACTTGTCACGTTACACGTTCGTCTTCTACGACTTAGAGTGACTTTGACCGAAAAGGGCTCTGAAATGGAGCTAGTCACTTACAGTTTGCAATGCCTCAGGGAACAGCCGGTGCAAAGCCCTTCGAAAATTGAACATTCTCCCCAAGATGTGCTGCCAGCTGCTGATATCAATTGCTGGAAAATGAAGCACTTATTTATAAAGTTGTTCTCATCGACGAACTCACTCACTGTTCAGCCTGAAATCTGTTAGAATTAAGGGAACTACAAAGAACGTGAAAACTCCGTAAAATGAGAAAAGTACAGGTCCTCGGAAAAGTGATAAGATGAAAGAATTAGCTCGTTGAACGCAGTTGAATGTAGAAAAAATAGAAATTAAAATCTACAATTTGTTTTATTCTTAAATTTCACGCTTGCCTGATTGCGGCAGACCATGAAAAAAATTCGAAGTTTTAACGTATGGCGCTTGTGTTATTTTCGAAGCCAACACACGATTCACAAAATTTATTTATTGCAGAATCTCTTTAGCATTTGAAGTCATTTTTCAAATTGGACAACTCAAAGCTCTACACCGTTTTAATAGATTCATTGCATATAACAGTTTCCTTTATAAAGTATGCATTTACAACTTTATACAGCATTTTCCTTTCTATAGCATTTACACCTTTAACTAAATGTTTATTTGACTAAATGTAAACAAAATAATGTCGCACAACCGCATAAGTCGTTACTCTTTAGATTTTCCTTCAGTATAAGCTTCATAGTAAGTAAGTAAGTAAGAAGTTTATTACGACGGCTCGAAGTTCATGGTGAACTTGTGTGTGCCGTATAAGGCAGGTACAATATATGGCTCATGATAACAATAATATGGAGGTAAATATAGAACACATTATTTGTTGACAAGTACTATTTTGAACATAAATCCATAGTAGGACTAGTGACTAGTGACTAGTGACTAGTGACTAGGAATAGTGACTGTCACACTGCCCAAACAACCAGAGGCGTACTGGGAGGGACATTTAGGCCCGGGAAATGGGTAATGTAGGCCCTTCTCTTGTGGCATTTCATAGGCATTGGTCATTATGAAAAAAAATTCAGTAGGCCCTGATAGGCCCTTAGGGCATAGGCACCAAGGGAAACCTCCCGTTTTCCCGTTTGGCCAGTACGCCCATGCAAACAACAACACAACTCAACAATAAAACAATCATAACCATTTACCGTTTGGGCAATTTAAAAAAGTAATAGTCAACTCAAATAAAAATTCAAATTCAAACAAAATAATAGTGTTTGTTTGAATTTGAATTTGAATTTTTTTTTTAGTCCTAAGCGGCCTACCAAGCCATACACTCAAGCCTAGAATACCTTACCGTAACTTAACCTAACTTTTTGTTTAGCTTCCTAATGACAATTAAAATCTAACAAAAAAAGTGGCGTGTGGGAGCTGCATTTTTATTGTTAGGGAACCTACGTTTGGTATGAGTAGGGGGGGGGGGGGCACTAACTCTGGGGTAACTACGTTTGGAAGTCGGGGTACTTGTTCTGGGAGTAATTAAGGTTGTTATTTGCCGTGGATTACTCCTCGTTAGATCAGGAAGGCTTGTTCATTGTGGACTGCTGTATAAGTTTGACAAATGCAGAAGTCACTACTTGTTAAATTTCTTTTCCTTCAGTCAGGGCTTTATAATGACTGCCAGTTTAAAAAGTTCTCTTTCAGTTCCCTGCCAGTTAAAAAAAAAGTTCGACAGTATTATTCCTAGACCAGGGTTCAGACAATTTTTTAATTCTCAATTTCCCTGACATTTCCAGGTTTTCCAGGTGCATCCGATGGCAATTTTCAGGTGTTTATAAGATGTTTAGTTAGGAAAACAGGTAGTAGCTAAGGTTTTTATTAATATTTGTACGAAAATAATCCAACCTCCCAGAAAGTAGCTGTTTAGAGACTAGTCCAGACAGGACTAAACACATTTTCATCATAGATAGTGGTACTATCCTAAGATTTTGTTTATCGAAGAAATATCTAAAATACTTGAACATTTAACGCACAAATTAAAATATTTGTTACTAGCCTAAGATTGATCTGCTAATTCAGTGAAACTTACAGATCAGACACAAAGGTATTTTTTTTTCAAATGTCCCTGTCTTTTCCCTGATTTTCAACAAATTTCTTGTTTTCCCTGAAGTTTCCCTGAGATTTTGGCTCTATTTTCAATTTCCATGAGATTTCCTGGTTCTCCAGGTTTTCCAGATTTTGTCTGAACCCTGTAGACAGAGTTCGGCTCGGTTCGGAGGAGAGGAATCTAATCGCTCTCTTCTGCCCATCACTTTCTTTGGGGGTCTCAAAGAGCTCTCGTTATGCGTGGAACTTCTAAATCAGCCCTGCTCCTCTAGGATAGAAAAAAATCTATTTCTACAAAATTGACTTACCGGTTTCAACCAAGTCAATAGTTCTGTGAACATTAGACCTCCTTTCCCGAAAAGTGACCCTAAACCGCTCCCCCCCCCCCCCCCGCCTCCGCCCCTTCGATAAATATTTTTATACAGCGTTCGGCTTTCCGTCAGAGAATATTCTTACCTCTAAGTTAAACAGATATGTTCAACGTAGACGTCTAACCATATATGTTAAAGTTTATTCAACACAGTAAACTTAAACACATTTGTGTTTAAGTTTATTCTTTGATCTTAGGCCAGACGCTGCGTAAACATTTTCTCCTTCTTTTACAACTGTTTTCACCGTAACTATCTAGGTAAACACATTTTGTTTTCCGCTGTGCACTGAAATGTTTTCTGTCTAGTTTCTCAAGCACAGTAGACGAGTTTTACGCGCCAAGTTAGGCAACAATCATCACAACAAACATCACATCAATTCAATTGTCGAGGTTGTAAACCATAGTAGCGCGACGCCATAGCGTCAGTGTCTTATATCTAGAAGCATAGTTGGGCACATTTCAGGTACTTGGGGAAAAATAATAATGCGGTTTATACAAAAGCTTAAATTGTGTTGAAATCAAGAGCAATGACCCACCTGACAAAAATTAACTCGTGTAGGAATGCCAGCTAAGCTGATTTCAACGCAAAATCTGACCCTCAATAACGTTAAAAATGTGTAACTAGCTAGCTACTAGCTAACTAGCTAGCTAATTCTAGTCCGCTCATCCCCATGTTAATTTCCATAGGGTGATTATACATCGATACCGAGATAACGGGAAGGCTTCCAGCTATGAAATTGGACGAATGGCTGCAGTACGATACGAACTGCGTACCTTTTATGGTTTGGAGCCAAGGGGTGTAACGACGATGGCGTCGGATGGCGCGTAAGTACGAAAATATTGTTATAACCATTGTTAGTATTGTCGGCATCGTCTCTCATTGGACAGCCAAAGTTCGGACAATGACAACGTGTATACTGACGTGCATGCCGAAACACACCCTAGTGTAGCTTGTTGACGTGCCACTTTATTACACATCTGCAATGTAGTAGAGTTGATTTTAATACACAATTAAAAAAAAAAAGACTGATATCATATCAAAAACCAAAACTGGTAAAAAGAGCCGCCTAGTCCCGAATGGTATCGCCCTTCAAAGGAGTGATATGAACACACCAAAACATTCGCCAACTTAATCGCACCGAATAATACTTTGGACGTTAAATGAAAACTTGAACATTGCTACCGAAAATAGCAATGTTCTAGTTTTCATTTAACATTCGAACTATTAAGCGGTGCGATTAACTTGGCGAATGTTTCTGTGTGTTGATATCACTCCTTTAAAGGGCGGAACCATTCGGAACTTGACGGCTCCTTTTACCAGTTTTGGTTGTTGATATGATTAGGGTAAACTCTAGGCTAAGCCTAATTAAAAAACTGAGCAACTGTGCATCAGAATTGATGGAAGAAAACAGTTAAATACACAGCAGAAAACGAAATGTGTTTATGTAATATATTTATGGTGAAGCAGCTGTAAAAAAAAAAGGAGAAAATGAAAACACACTAGCACAAAATCGAAAATCATGCACTAAAATAGCTAGGAATCAGTAAGCCTTTATTATTGTCATTTATTTGAATATTTCACTGAGATGACGTTTCCGGGATTCGAGCCAACTACCTCGATGCTTCACCTTAGCAACACCTCTCCATGGACACAGAAAACATTTCCAGAAACCGTGTTTATTTTTCGAGGGGGGGGGGGGGGAAAGGAAGTCGGAAAAGCCATGACTTTTACATGTATAGCGTTATAAAAATTAAGTATAATTTAGGCTGGATTTTAATCTAAAGTTAGGCTAACAAACATTCATATACTGTAAAACGCAAACGCAAACCACAGCGTATTGTTAAACCAACTTTAGTCTTAATCTTCTTATCACATGAATTAACTACGAGGACATTTTACTTTTCTTAAGGGTCGGTCTAATTGGAGACTTTCAAGAAGATTACTTCCGCAGTGCTTACCGTTTTTAAAAGGTAATTAGACGGGTTGAAGAATCGGATGATTTTTCAAAAGAAAGCTCTTAATTTTTCGGCATGCACAAAAAGCAAAAAGGAGGGGAAAAAATATAAAACTGAGGAACCCAAGGTATAAAATAGGCTTTTGTCGCAAATTGAAGGCGCCATCTTGGGACAACCGACAATGATGACTAGAGCTGAAACCAATACACGGAGCGTAACACGACATTGACGATACGGCCTGCAGGATTACGAAAACAATTCACGCCTTACGGTGGGGCAGCCCCGTTGACAAATTTGGGGCACAAGCAAGTACGTATACATACACGGCTTTATGTTGGCCTATAATTGCCGAAGTTTTTACCTACCTTTGTAAAGAGCGCGAAGCACTGTCTATTAAAAAAAAAAAAATGTACACCCGATTGCTTCTACGTTCTTACTGATGCCCGAAATTTGTCGAGTGAGCTTTCCCTGCCATATCGTGCCTGCACCCAGCAATTCTTCCAAACGCAACTCAAGCCAGTATGCCTAAGTTTCTTACTGGAATAACTCAAGTTGACCAACGAATGGTGAGCTTCAGCAGTTGCCGGAATGTTTAGCAGTGAAGATCGCTGTACCAGCAGAAGGGGCAAACGTTTACTTCAGTTCAGCGCTATGCTGTTGCGCAGTAGCTGAAAATCAACTCCAAAATACAGTCACCGAATGAGACAAATCGACGGCCAGACAGTGAGATTGTGGGGAACACCCACCCTGAAAAAAAGGAGGAGGGGGGGGGAGGTGGAGATTTAAATGTTAGCTTTTAGCTATGCTGATGGTAACAAAACTTCGTTTGTTTTCATTTTTTTTTTTAATCTTAACCCCTTCTTGGCAAGGTGCGGAAGTGTGACATGAAATTAAAAAAAAAAAAAACACTAGGGAAAAGCTAGGTTTGTTAGGGTTCTCTGGGAACCCGAGCATAACGAGCAAAGCATAGCCGAGATCGAATCGCGCCTCCGACCTGATGTTGAGAGATAAATTTCGGACCTCAGGTGTTGAATCCATGCCACTCCAACGAAGTCGCTCCGACGACGTCATTTGTGACAACTCCACTGCCCACTGTCTTCGTGACGTCATTTTGTAACAGTAGATTGTCACTTCAAGTTAACATTCATTAGTAGAGATGACTAAATTCGATCAATTGTTGTAACAATATGTGACATGCAAATTAATAATCTGTGCTGTACGTTACGAATTGTACTGACAGGAGCTTGATTGGTTGCTTTATTATATGGTTGTATTTTCTTAGGAGGGCGCATGGCTTCGGGCCATAGCCCCAATAAAACTTATTCCTCTTGCTTGGTTTTCTGCTCCGTGTTCACAACAATTAGTTTTTGAATCAAAAAAGTATTATTCCACTACGATCCTCCAAACTGCGTGCAGCCCAAGGTAATTTAGGTCAAATTAATTACCATGATTTCCCTTTTTGCCCTTATTCCCCAACTTAAATTCAAACCAGACTGTGCCAGTTGCTAGTGGATCACTGCAACCCCATTATAATTCAAATCCATACTAAAACCAATTTGTAACCCGAAAACCACATCAATTGCTTCCACCCCCAATTAAGCCAAGAATCCATGGCATTCCACTTAAGTCCTTAAGCCTAGGTTAAAGTCGCCCATGTAAGGGCGCATTTACGCAACGACTCGCATTTGCATTCTCGCAGCCTGAAGCTAGAAATCAACGGAATTTCCAACATGGCCGCGGCTTTAGCTCTGCCGGCTCGCAACGTAAACGTTCAATAGTGTGATTTCAGAAGCGACTGGAAAAATTGTTTCGTCAGGAGGAATTCTTTATCTTATTGTAACGGATTATCCGATTCGAAGCATTCACTCAAATGATCTCATATTTAGTTAATCCAGGTAGCGTTGGTACCATGGCAACGACACATTTGCCACCGCGATTAAATTATAGCTGCGAGAATGCAAAGGCGAAAC
>JAHWFP010183786.1:86698-97561 GCA_023313725.1 Lithobius niger | reverse complement strand
AGTTTATTTACAACAGTTGCGTGATCTATCTTATTTGTTACGTTGGCCGCAACCCTGTATTTTAAAATTATTTTTAAATTATTTATCTTGTTCTTTGGGCATTCCTTCTTTTGATTTGCATGCTACCCAGCCAGCAGGCACTGCAGATTTTTTTGAATAGAGTTAAAGTTAAGTTACAGACTGTACCGGCTAGATCTTGGATGAAAAATAGCACACGTGACTGGATCATTGAGTTAATAAATACTACAGCTGAACCCGGCGTAACATGCTCCATTCTAGCAAACAGAGTACTCCCCCCACCATCCCCTCCCCGTACTGGAATGCAAAGCCTGTGCCAGCCCGCCTGCTCGCTGCAGAAAATGGTCTGTTCTCCCGCCAACTGACGATGGTCTGATCTCTCGCCAGGTCAGCCTCGTAAGCCAAATATTTATATTGATATGACTGGATTGGACAATGGCTTGGTGCTTTTCCGGTATTGGTAAATGAAAGATACGCCAGGAGGTGTTCAGTACCGTACGGCTTGAGAACCTCTGAAGTAATATTGCTTTTGATGTGTATGCCGAAAAAGCCCTCTGCGATAGAATAGTCATATATTCGCTTGTACATGGACAGTTAACCTATCGGCTCGACCCAGGGCTCAACTTTTGATGCGCTCCCAGCCGTTGCCATGACGCTAGAAGGAGAGATGGATAATTTTGTTAGGTAAATCCCATCGGAAATTCCTAGGTTCATTTACATGCCACAATCAACATGAGGGTGAGACACCACAGGGTCCTTCTCTTCCTGAAAATGGCAGGGGTGGCTGAGGCCGGACTCGGACCCGGGACCTCTGGCTCATGAAACGGTCACATTGCCCCACTCTCGACTCGACCTATAACAATTTTAGGGAGGTAGACAAAATAGCCGCCACGAGTGGCTCATTTCATGTCTTCGAAGTCTGTTCGGCAGTTGGCGAAGCAAGTCACGTTAGTAATTTGTATTGGTGAGTCGCGATACCTACTTCCAAATTTTCGTATAGCTTTTTCCACACAATCTATTAAAGTTCACAACTGCACATATTTCTTCAGTAAATAGCGACATGTTCGTGTATCCAAAAAGTGTTACAAGGAAAAGAGTGACAGCATCTTGTGTGGTGTCCTTTTCAACTAGTCCATTTTTGCAACACCAAGAACGACCAAAAAAGTATTACTTGTGATGTTCCCCAAGGATCGATTCTTGGCTCACTTATGTTTACTCTTTACATAAATGATATTACTAAGGCATCTGGTATTATTAAATACGTTTTGTTAGCGGATGACATCACATCACATGCAGCAAATACAAATCTCATTGATTGACAATTAGTCAGGTTGCCATGGTTTTTTACCGGAACCTTGCAGTAAAGTGTAACAAATTTTTTTTTTTTTTTTTTTTTGCTGGAAGTTGGCCTTCTACATGCCCCTAGTCAGATTGTGCAGGGTGCCCACCTGGCACCTTTGGGTAATTTTTTTTAATGAAGGTCAAAGGTCAAAATCTTTGGCCAAAAGTTTTTTTTTTGCTTTAACTTCTTAACTGTTGATCAGATCGAAAAACACAGAAAGGAGGTCTGAAACAGAATTCAATTTTCATAAGGAAAGGTCCTGTTTAATTTTGGCATAAAGTTAGCCCTTTTGGTCCAAATTTGTCATTTTGTGTTAAATTAATGGAAAATAGTACATTTAGTATTACAGTGTGCTGACTATGCAACTTTGCTGTTACCTGTCTAATTAATCTAGATGGACATGCTTAGGCTTCTAAAAGGTGGTGATGTATTCTTTCCAACAATGCTAATCATAATTGTGTATTTTAAATAGGGACCGTCCTACACCTGTTGAAAAGTATTGTCGTAGTGGCGAAATAGTGTGGTGATTTTCGATTTCATGCTGTTACGAGCTACCTAATTATCCTAGATGGGCATAATTTAACTCTTCTGAAAGGTGGCGACGTATTCTTTCCACCAATGTTAATTACAATTGTATATTTTAAATAGGAACCATCCCACGTACATTGAAAGATGTCGTAATGGGATAGTGACGAAAGAGAATGGTGATTTTCGATTTTAAAGTGCTCCTATGAGCTATTTAATTACCCTAGATTGACCTATTAGGCTCTTCTGAAAGGTGATGATGTAATCTTTCTAGCAATGCTAATTACAATTGTGTATCTTCATTAGATAGCTCATAAGAGCACTTAGAAATCGAAAATCACCATACTCTGAAGCCTCTACGCCATTACGACAACAGCTTTCAACAGACGTTGGATGGTCTCTATTTAAGATGCACAACTGTGATTAGCATTGTTGGAAGGAATACATCACCAACTTTCAAAAGAGCCTAAGTATGTCTATCTAGGGTAAGTAGATAGGTCATAGGAGCACTCTGAAATCGAAAATCATCATACTTTTTCACCACTAGGTCATTACGACAACACCTTTCAATGGGGGTAGGATGGTCCCTATTTAAGATGTACAATTGTAATTAACATTGCTGAAAAAAACATATCACCACCTTTGAGAAGAGTGTAAGTATGTCCATCTAGGGTAATTAGACAACTCATAGGAGCACTTTGAAATCGAAAATCACCGTACTCTTTCGCCACTACGCCACTATGACAGCATCTTTCAATGGGCGTGGGATGGTTCCTATTTAAGATATACAATTGTGATTAGCATTGCTGGAAAGAATACATCACTGCCTTTCATGATGGCCTAAATATGTCCGTCTAGGAAAATTAGATAGCTCATACGAGCACTTTGACATCGAAACTCACTATACTTTTTTTGCCGCTACACCTTTATGATAACACCTTTCAGTGGGTGTAGGACGGTCCCTATTCAAGATACAAAATTGCTATTAGCGTTGTTGGGAAGAATACATTAGCACCTTTTAGACGAGCCTAAGTATGTCTATCTAGGGTAATTATATAGCTTGTACGAGCACTTTCAGTCGAAAATGCCCATAGTCTGTTGCCTCTTCGCCATTACGACAACACCTTTCAATGGGCGTAAAACGGTCCCTATTTAAGATACACAATTGTGATGAGCATTACTGGAAAAAATACATCACCACCTTTTAGATGAGCCTAAGTATGTCCATCTAGGGTAATTAGATAGCTCATAGGAACACTTTGAAATCGAAAATTTCCATTCTCTTCCACCACTATGCCATTTCGACAACACTTTTCAATGGGTGTAGGATGGTCCCTATTTAAGATATACAATTGTAATTAGCAATGCTGAAAAAAATACATCCCCACCTTGCAGAAGGGCACAAGTATGTCCATCTAGGGTAATTTGTGACTTTGCCGCCCTTGTCCGGGGGATTGAGGCTGTTTCCCATTGGAGTGGGACATGGCAGCTCTCTCTTTCAACTGAAAAGTGCCGAGTTTTTCACATTGGCCAGCGGCAAACCGTTAGACCTTACTTTTTGCATGACCTCCCACTTCCTGGTGTTCTCGAGATAAATGACCTAGGCAGCGGACAGCAGACTTAAAGTCATCAACCCACTGCAACCTTATTGTTGCAAAAGCTTTTAAGCGTCTTCCTATCGTGGAACGTTGCTTTTTTTGTCCGGTAACATGCTTGTAAAGACTTGGGCCTTTAAGGTTTTTGTGAGACCACATCTTGAATATGCAAGCCAGGTTTGGTCACCCTACCTATTATGGGATTTCGATCTTATTGAGTCGGTGCAGCATTGCTTCACAAAGCGGCTACCTGGCCTGAGGGACCTGTCCTATGGTGAACGTCTCCTTTGGGTTGGTCTAGAGTCACTTTAGCTGTGCAGACTGAGGGCAGACTTGTGTATGACTTTCAAGATTGTTAGAGGTTTCTTGGCTGTCAACATGCCTTTCTTTTACCTCGGCCCTTTACGAAGACAAGGGGTCACTCCTTAAAGTTGGCAGTAACATCTGCAAACTTGGAGTGTAGAAGACACTTTTTTTGCGGTGAGGGTGGTACACCCATGGATCTCCTTGTCCGAGCAGACCGTGAGTGCATCCTCTGTGAAAGCTTTACTGCTCTTTTAAGGAAGTCATGTCTCAAACGCTTTTTGAAACGTCCAGAATTAACATGCGCGTTTGCTAACTCCTGTTAAAGACTGGACAGGAATAAGCGGCTATGCTCTTCCTGCTCCATACTATCTATGTATGGTTAAACCTCATATTATTATTAGGTAGCTCGTAAGAGCACTTTGAAATCGAAAATCACCATACTCTTTTGCTGCGACGCCATTACAACATCCTTTTCTCAGGAATAAGACTGCCCCTATTTAAAATACACAATTATGATTAGCATTGTTGGAAAAAATACGTCACCACCTTTCAGAAGAGCCTAAGTATGTCCATCTAGGGTAATTAGACAGGTAACAGCAAAGGTCAGCACACTGTAACACTAAATGTACTTTTCCATTAATTTAGCACAAAATGATAAATTTGGACCATAAGGGTTAACTTTATGCCAAAATTGAACAGGACCTCGATGATGAACCGGAACATCTCCTCTGCCCTGTACATGCTCTACGCTTCTACATCACGAAGACCGACAACAGTGAACTCCGCAATGGGAGAAATCAACTTTTCATTCCCTTTAAAAGAGATTTTAGCGAAAGCTCCTCTAAAATGATCTCAACTTGGATCAAAACATGATTTTACATGCTTATGAGAATCTGGATATTAACTGCATTGACAACAATATAAGGGTTGCAGCACATCACCTAGCCATCTCAACTTCATGGTCTTTCACAACAACATCCCGTTCATGAGATCCTACAAGCAGCCTCATGGAGAAATGCGTTGGTCTTCATGCCACACTACTCCAGGGAGATGACCATGCAATTTCAACCGT
The DNA here is from genome assembly GCA_023313725.1 of Lithobius niger. Lineage (NCBI taxonomy): Eukaryota > Metazoa > Arthropoda > Chilopoda > Lithobiomorpha > Lithobiidae > Lithobius > Lithobius niger. Next base: position 92,703 of record JAHWFP010183786.1, on the reverse strand, counting down.
GACCTTACCTCTAAAGCTATGCACACAGAATGACCCTTACCTTACAAACCTTTGGTTTAGCATCGGCTTTGAGCTTTATACTAAGCTTTATATGATGTCTTTAAAAGTGCCAAGACCTGAAGAAACAAGTCAGAAATCTATCAAAAAACTTCATTGTCAGTAACAAAATTCGCATTTTCAGTAACTAATTCAGGATCATTATTTTCTATGTTGAAAAACTGACTCAGGCTGAGGCTGAACTTTGATATCCAGCCTTTTCCAAGAAGAGCTGGCTGATTCCCTGGTGCAACAACTACTGCACACAAGTGTTTCAAATTGGTTGTTCAGTTTAACGTTTAATTGATTGTACCAAGAGGACTAATGACCTAGCCAACCAAAGGCTTTAACGTAATTGAAGTTGGAAACTCAATTAACTCAATTACTTGGATTTAACACGTTACTAAAATACTGTTTGTACTAACAACTGGAATCGAAGTCGAATCACATTCCAAGTTAACTTTCAATGGTAACCTCTGGCCATTAAGCTCACAGTACACAAGGAATTTATTACTGTGGGCACTTGAAATCGTTATATTGACTCTGAAATCAGACTTCCATCCATACTACAAGCTGCACCCGAATCGGAATTTCTAAATTCTTGCACTAAATGTGCTTTCTTACGACTGTATTTATGATGTTTCTTTTTACCGGCTGGTTGCATCTTTTATAATTTAGGAGTTGTAGGGTTTATGTGCTTGCACCTTGCTTTCCAGACTTCCCAAGTAATATGGATTTATTGGCTAACAACTGGCCCAACATACTATTGTCAATGGTTAATTGTTGGGTCATTGTTTGCATCCAATGGCTAATAAATCTTATTTTGTCTTGCTGGGCAATGTCTTAGCCATGTATAGGCTCAACGTAGGGCCAGTGGTTATAAACCGACTCTGCTGACACTACTGGTCAACGATGTCCATCTGTAGGGGTAATTAGTGCGTTTGGAAGCCGCCCCAGTGCCAACCCCACAGCTAAGGGACTAGCTCGAAAATGTGCCGTGGTGGGAGTCAAGGGGTTGCTGGAATTCCAAATTTACCTTAACAGATGGATCAAGGCTAGAAGTCGTGGTTCAGTTTTGGTGTTGGTTTAATGTAACATATGAGCCATAGTGTGCTCAGGCTTGCCTGAAGTTCTTGGGCGACACTAACCTCGGCTTAAGGCATTAAATGGAACGTCAACGGCATTAGGCTTACTTGGGGAAATTGGATTTGTTAGTTTCGGGAAAATTTAGTTAAGTTAGTGACAGCTAAACTAAGTAGCGACGGGGTTGCAGTGCTGGACAAGCAACAGGATTGGTCGGGTTTGAATTTAAGTTGGGGAAATTGGGGAAAAATTCTAATTATAGGGCCGAAATTACCTTTTGATGCGGGGAGTTGGAGAGTTGGAGGCGGAATGGAATTTTAGGTTAATAGCTAATTGTTAGGAGCACCCGGCGGATGGTCAAGCGAGCTCAAGCGTTACAATTGATGTCAAGCATTATGTACAGACAAATCATTGCTATGTATTGTTACAACAATTGATCAAATTGGATTATTTCAACTAACAATGAGTATTAATTTTGGAAAACAATGGCACATTACAATTTGACGTCAGGTGGACTTCGGGCTTGGCAGATTTCACAAATGACGTCAGCGTGACCTTGCTGGGGTGGTAAAATTCCAACGTTGAAATCCGGAATTAAACTCGCAACATAATCATGCCAGCGTTGGGGCACCATTGTCAAATCAAAAATTTCTCTGAGAAAAAACATGATTCCACTGAGCAGGATTGAACCCGATACCTCTCATACTTGATCAAAGATGTTACACTACTGCTTGCAATTCTGAGCATAGAATATGTATATAAAGTTAAGAATGCAGGGAGAGTGGAAGATTCCATCCTAAAATTACCATGATAATTGTTTTCAACCATAGACTTTAGTTGCAGTTAAAACACATTGGCCCAACAAAGGATGGCCAACACACTAGTAGAGCAGAAACATAAATACATTGGCCCAACAAAGGATGGCTAACGTACTGTTACAGCATACAAAAAAAAAATACACTGGCTCAATGGAGGATGGCCAACATACTGTCACAGCAGAAAATAAAAAATGTTGACCCAATGAAGGACAACCAACATATTGATGGAGCATATAAAGACGTACGTTGGCCCAATCTAGGATTGCCAACACGTTGGTGAGACATTAAATAAATACGTTGGCATGGCAAAGGTCTCCCAACATGTTGGAGGGCAGTAAAGATTTGCGTTGGCCCAGTGAAGGGTGCCAACATGTTGGTGAAGTAGTTAAATAAATTTGTTGGCCCGACGATGGGATACCTACTAGTTGGCTGACATTGATTGGCTCTACAGTGGGCCTTGTGAATGCAACCAAGAATGCAGGAACACCCACGTTGTGCAACACTGGGCCAACATAATAAAACCATTGTCAACGAGTTGTCAACGTTTCCTATGGTCGGCTAAAGTTGACGCAATCATCTAATGTTATTGGGTGATTGGGAGATGTCTCACTTCCCCGCAAGGTGAGCAAGAATGCTTTCCCAACCAGCACTCATCAGGGTCATGAATTAAGTACCACAACAATAGTACTTTATATCACTTTTAACTTTAAAATGCTTTTGGTTCACTTGATGTGTGGATGAGCTCTGAAATCCAGAGACGCTTTTCTCTTCCCGTTCATAAGTGAGAGCAGTTTCGCACGCTTTGTCAAATGTGACCAAAGCTGAATCTATAGCCATATGCTCCTTTTGCATGTCTATATTGTGAAGGCCCGCCACGAATCTGTCTCGAAATGCCTTTCTTAAAAAGTTGCCATGCTCACAATGGCGTGTGAGTTATTAACTCAGTAATATAGTCAACTACAGATTTCCCCTGTACATGCTCAAGCTTGAAATAGGCTACAATTTCTGAGGTATAAGTAGGTTTGGGGTCCAAGTTCCCCTAACATCAAATCAGTGTCATCAAGAGTTTTGCTCGAGAGAGCATCAGAAGCATTAAAATCCTGAGTAAGTCATAGGTTTTCTTACCCATGCTCGATAGCAAAATAGGTACTTGTTTGTCGCTAGGAATGTCAAACGGTGAATAATGTAGCTTACCTTTTTCTAAATAAACTGTTCTAGGATTCTTACGAAATTCCAAACTCCTCGAAACATTTATGCGGAACTACAAGTGGCACAATGGTTGCTAAGTCAATATCTCCTGAGCTTATACTAAGATTTTCCAGCGTATAATTGTCTAAGCCTACACTTTCCCCTTCGGATGAACTAGTGTTCACAACTGAACGTTTAAACTTTACTTCAATTTTTTCCTCGCTGCTCAGGAAAAAGGAAAATTGAAAATAAGCCAACAGCGAAAATCATACACTAGAAATCAATTTTCCTTAATATTATTTCCAGCGATTTTTGTCTATTTATTGCTCAGGAAAAAGACAGTGGAAAAAGACTTAAAACTAGTTTAAATTGCATAAAATAATGCATATCGGTAGGGGTAAAGAAGCTATTAAGCATCACACACACACACATACGGACGACTCACGCAAGCCAGAAGTGACGTCACAGCACCATCCCTTAGATGTCGCCCCCCCCCCCCACCAGATGTCGGTCCCCCTGTGACATCATAGCACTGCCCCCAGATGTTGCCCGCCCTGTGACGTCATATCACTACCCGCCCCCAGATGTTTCCCCCAAATGTCGCCCCCATCCCAATGTTGCTGCCGTGACGTCATTCAACCCAGACTGTGTAACTTCTGCCCCATCAGTTCATGTAAATTCTACTAACTTATGTAAAAATCTACGTTCCATGTAAAATCTACGTTCACCACAAGGAGTCACCCTCTACACCTCATCACACCCTGAATCGCCGGAATGTGTGCCCTACTTTGCCAACGCGCAACCTCGTCCCATCCTTGCCATATGCACCATCTTTATCATAATTTTGTGTAAACGTTAGGTGCGCCTCATTTTCCTCAATCTCGTCTGGTCGGAAGCGTCACCATCGTACCAACCAGCAACCCGATCATTAAACACAACGTGAAACGTAGATCGTAATGGGAACATCTAAACATCTATCAAAACAAACAACAACTAAGTTAAATACAAAGAATGGCATTGTTAGAGCTCATAACCCCCTGGAGTAAGAGGAAGTATTCTGATGGGAGGAAGGAGTATAAGGGCCGAGGAAGGGCTCTCCAACATTCTCAAGCTAAAAGGAGAGTAACAAATAGACGATAGCTCTTAACGATAAATAAGGAAATAAAGAAGGATTAGTTAATAGTATGATGATTCTTCCAAAGGTTATACAAATTCCTGAAGAACAAAAAACTACTCATTCAGCAGGGATCGACGATATTTGTCAAAGGAAAACTCAGCCACTGCTATTGTTAAATTATTAATGCCATGATTGAGTATGAGGTGTGGTCTGAAGAACTGAAAAGGCAAGTCATTAGATCAATTTACAAAAAAAAAAGATCTAAAGCTAACTTGGACAACTACAGACGAATTTAACTTTTATCAGCAATTATTACCAAATAATTGAAAATATTTTGCAAAGAAAATACAATAATTTCTTTTAAATTTTAAGTGAAAAACAATTTGAATTTCAAAAAGATAAACTTACAGCGAAAGTGCTTAAAAATGTGCATAAACTAATTGTCAAGGCACTTAATCAAGGGAACTACATCGGTGCTATCCTTCATTGATCTCCAAAAGGCATTTGACAACACTCGAGCCCACAAAACTGTTAAAAAGATGTGATAATTACGGAGTCAGAAGTAAAATCCTAAGTATAATTAAAAGTATACCTTACGAATAGGTAAGTTTATTTTACGATTAAAAATGAATTAAGCATCCTTCGATCCATAAATTACAGAGTTCCACAAGGATCCGTACTGGATCTGATGTTTATAAACGATATTCTGCTATTCATAAACGATATAGCAACCGAAATTGAAGTTGCAACTATTATTTATTTGCTGACGATATCTTCTTGCTTTCAGTTCTTACCCATTACAGAAGGAATGACAATTTACATTTTGATTTTGACGACATCACTGCGTGGTTTCTTTCAAACGATTTATTTATTAATGAAGCGAAAATTGTAAATGTCGATATCAGACCCCTCACATAGTAACGAAATCTGCAACAGTTTTCATACATAACGAAAAGTACAAGTACAGACAAGAGTTGCCTATCCCGAAGGTTTAGGTAAATCCCAGCAGGCCCCCAAAATATGTAACTACTCAGAGAGTGGACGAGAGGTTTCAAGTAACAAACTCAATTCCAATTCACCCCTTACTGCACAACTAGGGGACTATGTAACAGAGTATTGTGTACGCGGTTTATCTTGAGCCCTGCAGGTATTTTATGAGCGGCTACGCTTTCCTGGAGGGGGCGGCATTAATCGACAGCCGCCATTGTTTTTGTAACCATCTCGGATATCAACAAGGCACTCTGCTACCAAAATCATACAATTTATTATCTGTGTCGTTCTGGGGCGAACTCAAGATAGGCCGCGGACACTATAATTCATATTAGGAACTAAACTCAAATTGCAGCTTGGTTTTAGCACTAGCAGAGTCAAGAGGGAGCAACATTTCGATTTGTTTTTCCAACGCCAACTGAGGATTCTCCCAATCCGGCCAGCTTTCATACTGGCCAGCAAGAGGGCATACCGCCATAATTTACGTCACGTGAACAGCCTTACTGCAGCGATCCGGTTGCAACTGGTTGAGCAATGGGGCTGACTCGCTGCCTTGCTGTGGGCGCTCGGCCAAATCCCGTGTTAAGCGGAAGTAGCGCGGACTTTCACAGCTTGTGTCATGACAAGGTGCAGCACGAAGTGTGGCTTCATGTTGCCTCTTTTCATTCCCGTAAACGGCCGGTTACACACTAGTATGTGTAAACAGACTGAAAAGGTAAATAAAGCTATAGTGTCCGTGGCCCATCTTGAGTTCGCCCCAGTATGAACACAAA